>PQXN01000364.1:8378-30982 GCA_004786275.1 Botryotinia convoluta
CCCCCCCCGCCCCAAAAAAACCACACACATCTAACAAATCCACAAATCCCCATATTACACATAGTATCTATTACCTACCTACCTATCTAGAACAAGACTTTCATCATCATCGAGAGAGAGAAGAAGTGGTAATAGAGTATGAGAAAGTATCAAGAGTTTTAACTTTTGAAATGAGGCTAGTGGATAGAGAGGAGAGTATTTACATACACGGACAGCTATCTAAAGATAGATACAGATGATAATATTAAAGTGAGATTTCCATAGTATCAAAAACATCTATTCGAGAAATACCAAAAAGTAGTTAGTACTCAGCGATCAAAAGCGTATCTTGCGATGTAGAGGGAATATATGTGGGAAGAGGCGGAAACGAGGAAATGAGGAAACGAGTAAATAAAGGAAAATAGAAATGGAAAAGGAAGGATTCAAAATTGTAACATGATAAGAGCTACAGGAATAGGATATGGAGCGTGGAGATTTGTAGATGAGATTGAAATAAGTACGTTGCTGTGGAAGGAGAGAATTAACGCTCATCAAGAATATGATATTCCGGTACTCCTTTCTGGAGCTAGCCTCGTCACTCAAAAGTAGTGATGATCGGTTCAAGGAATTGACGAACAAGCGAGGAGTGTATGATTTTAGTACAATTTTCACTAGATATGCGAGGAGATTGAGATAGTATTTAGTACATTGGTAGGTACAATCGAGGAATTGAGCAGAAAAATGATATTATATTGTGAAATTCGAAAGGGTTGTTGGAGTAAGAACTGGTGAAAACAACAAATTTGGTATTTGGATTCTTTCCGCAAATCTTCCAGCTTGCTGATTGATAAGTAACGCGATGCATGAGGAAGCGCAGGTAATGTGAAAAATGAGTTTCTTTCAATAGCCCGTGAGCCTCATGGATGCGTTGGTGAAAACAAACAGGAGCCAACACTTGCAGCTACCCATTAAGCGATTCATAGACACTAGAGCTGAATTTGATTCTCAGCCCTGTGCCTTTCTTTTACGGGTCGAGCTGTTGTCAGTGTGAAATATAATACTAAGACTTATGACCAGCTGATTTTGATACGCTTTCGTATATGTGCACTTTTAGCAACTTGTTCATTTCTGATCAAAGCATCTACACTTTTGGATTATTCCACCCTGAGCCCTTTTAACTTTTTAGCTCCGTAGAATGATGAACATCCTGTTCCATGTGAATTTTCTTATCGAAGGTGTTAGTTATATGGCATAAAGTTCCGTCTTCTTTAAACGAAGATGGAAGTTTTGCATCGTATTTTACTTTCTCTGCATTTCGGAATAAGCAGTTACATATATAGTCATGGATATCTTATCTTATGCATTATTTTCTTTCTCTTCACGAGTCCCACATTTTCAGAGGTTACGGTAAAGAAAGCGTGACAAAATTGAGGGCAGCAAGTAAGAGATGGGATTCGGAAGGAATTTCTAGAGGGGATCTCTGGTGGCTTAAAGCTGACAATCTGTAACCTACTTGGAGCAGGTGCGTCTTTGAGCTTACGGGTATTTCTTCAAATTGTGATTTAACCGATCTTCAGTGAATGTAATTTCACGTCTTATTGTGACGCTTGTGTGACAGCATTCTCAATAACAAATATGCATGTGAGCATTATCTTTGTAAAGCCAATGAATAGACCTTGCCGCGTACTCGCATGATGCTAGTCAGAAATTAGTATATCCATGGTCTGACTCTTAGTGATCCAGTTTTGTTTGTTGCTGATAAGCAACCATGTCCATCTAAGAGGCTGTTATCTTGTCTCAATAACCATTTCTAACTTTTCTTCTCAAAAACCAACTCGATGATGTCTACCCAGACTTCATGGGCAGAGGCCCCTGGGAGCTCTTGGAGACACCGGGGAACACTCAAGATACAGTCAGTAGCTATCCACACTCGTGAAATGGAAAGTCAATTGACTATTGATATCAATAGAGAAAACATGCCGCAATCCACTCCGCAAACGAAATAGCCCATTTACATAATTGCATAATCAGAGGCATCAACTGTATTTATTTGCAAGCGCCCCACGTGAGAGCGACAGAGGATGTTAAGGATTTCTTGTTCTTCGTCAAAGCCTGGTGCTCTTTTGTGAAGCACCACCACGACGTTGAGGAAGAGCTTGTGTTCCTCGGCTTGAGGACTTTACCGGCAAGCCCGGCTGCATGAGCGCCAACGTTGCGCAGCATGCAATTTTCGAACCTGGTCTTTACGAACTTGCTTATTACTCAGAGAAGACCTCGCCTTCCGAATTCAGCGCCACAAAAGTACGCTCGTTGATTGATGGATTTGCGAATGCCCTACGGAATCATCTAAAAGCAGAAATTCCAACACTATTAGCACTGCAACCTTACGAGAGCGAGGGTATTATGAAGATATTCAAAGAATGCGAGGCTGCAGGCTTCAATCAACCAAATGTAAGTATTACCCCGCAATGTGATCTTACGTGTACAAGACTAAGCAAAGACAGAATATAGCATTGCCACTGATACTGGGTCTGTCAGATAGCACGTTCGAGAATGGAAAATACGTATTTCCAGCAGTACCGGGGTTTGCACGATATCTTGTCCATTATTGGTATTGTCGTGCACATCAGGGCGCGTGGAGGTTTTTACCTTGCGATATGTGGGGTATGCCGAGACCTTTAGCATTTCTTGAATTAGATATGCTAGGGTAAAGGCGGTCGGTCAATCTGTCAATTTGCACAAGCACAACACAAATGTGAGGATAAACAGAGCACGAATATGCTTATACCCCAACTCCGTAAGTTAAGGAAGAGGTAGTTGTTCCTAAAATGTATAGTATTTTATAATTCTCATAATCACAAAATCCCAGTCAGCAATAATCGTGTGAAAAGTGTTTGGAAATCAATAACACGAGAGTGCATTTCAAACGCGACATGTTATATGTTTAGGGAGGCGAGAAGAAAAGTAACTTTGTAGGTGCTGATGATAAAGCTGTGCGGATCTTCTTTTGATTTCTTGATCTCATGGTAAAATTCGAGCTGTTGTCATCTAAGAAGATCTCAAAAGTGTGACTACAATAGAAGAAGTAATATCATCAAGATAGACGGTGTAAAAGAAACAGAATCTAGTGACTAATTCAATGCCTTATGGAAGTATCGACGCTGTAATAACTCAATTTAAGTCGACAGGTATCAATCTGCATGTCGGTATGCTGTTGCATTTCGGCAAGAGCAACCATGTAGCGTAGGGCCGAACCTGGAAGCGAGATAGCCGACGCCGATGTACCTTAAACCCACCTCGAATGCACTCTAGATGTTACATTACAATGGACAACCGCAAGAAAGAAATTCTGATAGGCAGTTTACTAATACCTAGTCTCGAGAGGCATCAAACGCTGTGAGGGCTATCGTAAGCTGTGTATCCTTTTTCTTACTTGGAGGTATGCAAGTTCAAATCAGAAACTCACGGATTTGACACAATATCTAGCTCGAAGTACTTCTTTACCGATGCAGAAGCGCCTATCACATATAGCTCTCTCGGTGCGAGTGAAGAATTCCTCATCATGTTACATTTGATTTGGAAGAGATCAACCTGCTCACTCCAAGTATGTTTTGAGGATAACCTCTTGTCCCTGAAAACATCGAAGCAAAATTTTCATTCTTAGTATCACAAATATTACGTGTTGAGTGATACTATGATATGATGATGATTTTCTCAGGCTATAATAAGAGAGAAATACTACAAAACTATCATGACTAGTGACCATGCAAACGTTTTCTGAAGAGGAGTCAAAGTGGTGCTCTCTGGTTCTTCCACCTTGTCACGATCGTTCTTTCAGAAAGCTTTTGTTATTTGTTGGTATCAGGAGAGGTTCTTTTCGTCTTACCAAGACGAACTTGAGCCCTATGTTTTGCATTGCAGCAGAGTGCAGATCTCTGTGTTCTCATCCTATGGCCTCAAACCCATTGTATAATTCCATCATAAGAGTATAAATACATACTGTCCTCTCCAGCAACATCTAATCAAAAGCGCACCTTTGTGGAAAATGCCACCAGAGTGTATATTTCTCTTTTATAAAGAGGGATTTGCAATTTTTGTAGCTCATCATGAGAAGAAAATCCGAGGGCCTAGCCTGCCATATTTGGAGAAACATGATTTTCATACACAAGAGATTTAATGATGAATGATTTTGGTTTGCTCCTAGAATGCTGTGGTTTATGCTTAATGTAAAATCATACATAAAGAAGGTCACATCTATCAAACATCCTTGCTCGAGTGGTGAATAGCTTCGTCTGGCCATTTCGGAACTATCTTTCTCCGGTGTTTACCTAGCAGTTATCCAGTCATTAAAAAAATACCTACTCATATATTTCACACGTCTCAGCTTTCTCTTTAATACTCACATTTACATTGTATCCAACTTTCTACTGTCATTCTTGCAATTATTTTGTCGTTTCTTTCTAGCTTCTCATCAAGTTCAACTCAGCAAATACACACTATTCATTCTCCAATAAACCCCAATAACAACGAAATTGCTTCTCTAGGCTTTGTTTAATAGAATCTCTCATTATGCTTATCGTCTTTCAAGAGTCATTGGCTCAATTTCAGACCATGATTATGTCAATTTTCATATTGGTCTGGGGTCTCTTGAGTGGACTTGCAGCTTCTACAACTTCAACTGATATCAACGCAAATTTCTTTTATCTTACTATTGATCCAAATGCAACAATCACAGAAGTAAGATGATCACTTCTACTCTGCTAGTTTACTTGTTTGATAGCAAGCTAACGCTTCGAAGTTCCAAAGTATTCAAGTGGTTCCTCCCTCCTCCAACGCACTAATCATCCCAGGCAACGTTCAAGCTATATGGCCTGCACTTCAAAACAACCAAGGGATCATGCAAACTGTGGTCGCAAACCAAGGAAGCATTGGAGAGTGGTTTTACATTGGATTGGAATTTTGTTGCACGTATGTATTTGTTACATCTTTCTACACACAATTCAATCTTCATCATTATCCGAGGTCGGTGGAAAATATTTGAAGTGACGAAGCTGACTTGTATAAAACATTCAGACCTAAAGACTGGCAAGCTGATAAAGCTCAGCAGGGTACGTTCAATACTTATGCCAATCCAAGCAGACAGTGGAGCTGATAAATATATAGTATATCCAGGAGATCGTATCACCACAAAGTACCAATTGATGAGTGCAAATACTGGAGTATATAATGTTACATGGAAGGTTGAGAGGGGATACTCCGGCATTCAAGCTGGCGAAATGTCCTTTACTACAGAATCTTTCTTCAATCCTCAAGAGCATCGTAAGTCACTAAGCACACTCTCATTCGCTATCCACAGCCGATGACCCAGAAGTGGAGTTGCTAACGAGGATGATCAACAGCAACCCATGGTGGCCAAGGCCCATTTAATAAGGTAAGCAGCTCGCGCTGGCTTGATTATCCTTCATGATCTTCTGACGTAAACTAACTATCTTTAGGCACTTTTCGCAATCGAAACACAAGGAGGAAGTAAGTGGGATTTTGGGCCAGTTCAATGGGACCAAATCACTATACAAGCCGACACTACTAGAAGTGATTGGTGTTTTAAGTATGTACTTAACCTTTTCGCTCACTCTCTTTGTTCAACCACATATCATGGGCGGTGATACTCACTCATTAAACGATCCCACGGGCTAATAATTTACAGACCTGTCAACAACACAGACTTCCAACACTACCTTTCCACTCCCACGGTGTTCATCTCTGATAATCAAGTAATCTGTGAATATTCTTCGCTGATCCTTGGAGATGCCAAACCACCTACAGCTCTCTCATCTCTCGAAACAACCTCGCATACTGAGCCTGGATCTACCACACAAGATCTAATTTTCTCGCCTATCACAAGCCCAACAGCTGCAGTCTTCGTATATCGTCGAGGGCCACCTCTTCCAACACCAAATACCTCTGGACCAGCCGATGCTCCCACCTCGACGCTCTCAAATGGTCTTCCAGACCCCTCCTATTCTGCTCTACCAGCTTCTTGGAAATCTGCCAATAACTACTACAGCTCCTACAATTCTATACAAATGTCTAAATACGCCGTCGCACTAGAAGCCGATCTCAAGAGCGTCTTCGGAACTACTACTATTACGACTGTGGATGGGGATAGTGCGTTGACTACCATCACAACAGATAACTACAAAGCATGGGCTACCGCTTACGCCGCGGCACATGGGAATGGAACGGGTAATTCTACAATTGCGGATGGTGATCAAGATCCTGTCCACCTTATTCCGATGTCACTTCCGTGGTTAATGGCTATGCTTGTGGTAATGAGCTCGGTGATCGTGGGTGCTGCTGCTTTTTTTATCTACAGACCTAGACAGAGGGAGGTTTCATGAGGGTGTTCTCATTTCAAGTATGAGGGACACTAGCTGTACTCTAGATTCTTCAAGAGGCTTAGGCACGACAATTTCTGGAGTTGGAATTCCAAATAGGAATAATTGAGTAATTTAAGAAACTCATTCCAAAATTACAGATCAGAGTCTATGAATTGCCGTGACATAGATAAACTTTGAGACATTTTGTTTTCAAGGTCATAACGAAACCTGGCAGGTGTTATTGAAGGTAGTACCTATGTAAGTTGATAACCGTCTATTCCTCTACAACTCAAATGAAAGTTTGCAATCTCTTAAGTTATTTGCAAGATGCATTAGTGTCTCTTTCCGATCTCAAATTCAAAGCACTATTTTCTCGCGCCAATGTTTGAATTGACAATCTAGGTTTGCCCTCGAAATTCAAGTTGAAAATTATATCATTTTAGTCATTGCTAGACTTTACATGATGTTTTACATCAGATCCCGAGCGATTTCCAGAAATTCAAATCGATTTATGTTTATACAACTCCTACGATTGAGGCCAGAGATTAACATTCGGCTAATTGATATCAGAATTTTGCATGATATCATCTATATCTTATGGATCTAAATCGATAGATTCTCCGGTCTGGTTTCCGTGCTTCGAATGTTTAGATATCCTACGGTTATTAAGATTGGGAGGGAATTTGGTAGACGGTATCAAGATTGGTAGGAGGTTTAAACATCAAGAAGAGGGTAAAGACTATTAGCCAGAAAAGACAAAGAGACATTGCGTGATCATGAGGAAATAGTAGTCTCTGTCCGTGAGGTCTAAAAGTGGATTAATTGCAAGGCACTACTCGTTATCAAATACATAGCATTTCTGCGCTAACGAGTTCACATATTCGGGTTTAGACGTAAGCAATGGTTTCTATTCGTGATGCGCCTTAGAGAACACCGTATTTGATACATGAGATAGTATGCCATACATAGAAAGATACTTTTTTGCGTCCATGCGATGACGTTGAATTGGTTATTAATCATGCTATTCTCAACTTGAGACATAGCGGACTATGCAGAGATACCATTACTGAAAGCATCCCACGCATCCTTCTTCCACGGTGCGACCATGATACCCCTCTGAGCGTCTCCGACCTTCCCAGTACCGGCATACGCAGTTGATAAATCCTCAGCACCCAAGACTCCACGTGGAGGGACGGATTTCTTCGCCGTCAGTACTGCCATCTCAGCCGCCTTTGCATCGCCAGTTGTATTTGCCAATCTCGACCAACCATGGGTTGAACCTGGATGAAGAATCACATATTTCTGGACCTCGCTCATTACTTGAATCTGCGAATCCTCTTCGGCAAATGCAGCAATGGAGCGAAGAACTTCGCCAACACGTGCTTGTTCTGCACCCTTGATAACTCTATCAGTGCGGAGAGTTTGTAATTCCGCAGTTACTGCTTCGATGCCTTCGGTATCTGAATTGAATAGAGCTATAATTCCGAGAAGTAACACTGATTGTACGTGATTGGGATGAGACTCCACACATTCATAGAGAATATCTTGTGCTTTGGAGCGGGATGATTCGGTGGCATGAGCCCACAAAACTTGAGCCAGGACGCATACTGCATCAGGATTTCCTTTAGATTCTTTGAGAGCGGGCTCAAAATACTCAAGAGCTGTATCGAGATTTTTCAGGTAGTAATGGGCTAGGCCGACAGTAAGATGAGCCGATAGTCTACATTTCTGACGATCTTCTGCAGAAAGCTCATTGCCACTATCTTCATCACAGAGTTGTAAAGCGAGGTCTCCACTTTCTACAGCTTCTTCATACTGTTGATTTGCCAATTGAGATCGAGCGAGATCTGCTTTGGCCAAAGCAAATCGAGATAATGATTCTGGTGATTCTGTAACTTCGTAATCGGCTTCAGCTGCTCCACAAATTGTGGTCAAGGTTGTTACAGCTGAAGAAATATCGTGTGCACGCTCAGAAAAGAGTGATGAGAGATGCTTTGAGACAAGATCATCAGGAGCCATCGATTGCACTTGGTTCAGCGCAAACAAAGGCTGAACCAAGTCTGCTACATTGGTGACATTCTTCGCAGCCAGAACTTGATCAAAAGTTGACTGTGAGTATTGCCGATGCGTGATTAAAGAAGACGATCCAGAGATCTCCATAGCATGAGTAAAAAGGAGATTGGCTTCTTTCACATCGCCCAACATGAGAGCAAGAAGTCCCTGTCCAGTCCAAGCATGCGAGTAATCCGGATCAGTAGATTGAGCTCTTGTAAAGGCATCATTGGCAAGCTGGTGATCATTCTGTTTTAAATATAATGATCCTAAATTAGTCCATGTCTGAGCACTTCTCTCATTCAAGTAGAGACTTCGAACAAAAGAATGTTGTGCAACCTTTGGGTTTAGATCACTGGTAACTATACCCAACGCGTTCCAGAACTCTGAGTTGCCTGCTTCTAATTCGATAGCTCTTTTGAAACATCGCACTGCGGCTTTCTGATATCTGGTAGATTTCTTTTTCAAACTAGGTGCCAAACAGACATGAGCACGATGCTCAACCCAACCGAGGTTGTAATAAGCAACTGCCTGGGCGTGTGTATCGTGAGATGAGGCATGTATAGCTCGCTTGTGAGCTAAAATCGCTGCATGAAGACATCGAGTTCGGCGCACTCCATCCTCTTCGTCGGCAGGAAATAGTCCCTTTGCTAAAACGACATCAACAGATACTCCATCAACGTCTGCGAAAACATCATAAGTAGTTGCCCATTCTTCAAGCAATTTTTTGATATTCGCATCTGGGAACTCGTTGATGCGGTTCCAAACCCAAGAGTAAACAGCACAAGCATCGCCTACAGCTCGCCAGAGGTTGAAAGCATCAGCTCTGCTCTCGAAAACTTGACTAGCAACTTCAATAGCCTCGGTCGCACGTTGAGCTGCTTGTCCAAAAAGCCCTTTCTCAATACTATCCCATGCACTATCAACTAAAGTCTGAATCAGAGCAATGGAAACACCAAATTCTGCGGGACGATTCTGAAGTACAGATTTATAGCCCTCAATGGCATCATCGAAATTTCCTAGCTCACGCTTTACATTGGCGAGCATATGCTTTGCAAACCAAGTCTCACCATCCTGTCTTTGTTCAATTTCACTCTCGAATTGTTCCGCATGGTGAAAAGCTTTGGTTGCAGCAATGTAACGTCCGGAATTGTGATAACTTTCGCCTAGGCCGACCCATGAATGATAATCAGAAGGTGTAATGCGCAGTGCGGATTGGAAAGAAACAATGCTCTTGGAGTAGTCTTGTTTATTCAACTCGGCAGTTCCAAGAGCAGCAAATGGCCAACTGATGCCCTTTTTCTTCGAGCCAGGTGCTGGTCTGACCTTTCCTGAATTGACAACTCGTTGAGCAACTGATTCGACCAGCTCCCACTCGCCCTGGCCTGCGAATATCCTAGCCAAGCGCTCAGCAGCTTCCACTTCCGAGGATGAAAGCTCAAAGGCTTTCTGAAAACACTTTCGAGATCTCTGTTTGTCATTCGAATAGTCTGCGTAGAATATACCCAGACTGGTATATGCCGGAGCAAAATTGAGATTACTTTTCAGTGATGCTAGGAAATATGAATATGCTCCTTTTCTGTCCTTGCGTGCAGATTTCGAAGTATCTATGTTCCATAAGCAAACACCGACACGATATTGTGTCTGGGCCAGCAAGTCTCGAGACTTCATATCTTTGGCTTCGATTTGAGGTAAGCACTCTTCTAACTCCTCACGTCCACGAAGATAATCGCCATTAATAGCCTTGACCCATGCGGCTTCAGCCTTAACTCGGATATTCGTGGGATCTCGTTGTAAAGCACGTTCAAGGAAGTCAATAGCGGCAACAAAGTCGTCTTCTTCCTCATAAATCAAACCAATTCCTATAAGAGCAGGAGTTGAGGTTGGATTTTCTTTCAACAGACCATCGAATAAAGCTTTTGCTTCCGGATGATTCTTCGGCGATTGATAAAATACGAGAGCAGTACCCAACAAGGCTTTGAAAGATTGGGATGCATTTTTGAACTTTTTGCCAATTTTGTTGGATTCTTCTAATGCAAGCCGATTTGCGTTCCGCATAAGTTCCACCACACTTTCGTGCTCATCTAAAAATTGATAATACTCTCCCATGAGACGATGTGCCAGTATTGATGTGGGAGAATCCGTCATGCCTTCTATCATCATTGCCAAGCGATCTTCCGCAAGCATCGCAAAGTCATCCAATGTCACTCCTCCTCCGTCGTCTTCATCTGAACTACTTTCATCGCTTTTCTCGTTATTCGTGGGAGCTGGAGTTCGTGGCGGTGGCGGGAATGGCGAAATCTCACTGGACATGAATCCTCGAAGAACCTGAGCAAGACCACTCGTAGGAAAGAAATCTATGTATTCCCGCAAATCGTTTACATCCAAGCCTTGAACATGTTCGGGATCTTGCCACTCAATAGCAATATCCCAGGCCAGCTTGTGCGGATGCTTAATTAAAACCATATCTGTAGCCAGCTTGAATAGTTTTGATCGTTTTTCTGTCTTTGAGTCTCCGGGCGGGAGAACAACCAGAGTGTCTAGACATCTTTTAATGAGTTTCTCTTCGTATTGACGGCGAATCTCATCATCAGTGGTCCAGTCTATGATTTTATTGTAAATTTCTTCCAAATCACTATCTTTCAAGACTTCTCGTTTTACTTCGACTGTTACTTGACTAATTTTGGCACCTAATCTTGTTCGTCGCTCTCCTATTTCCTTGTTGATACGCTCTTTCTCTTCGAATTCGGTAATCTGAGCTATGATTTGATAGGTATGTGAAGGATGATGAACGCGACCTTCCAGATATTGATAGATTGGGCTATCAGGTAGAATGGCTTCCAAGGACTTCCTGTGCTGCCAGCGGGATCCTTCATTTTTGGAAAATGCGAGAAATTTGTCAATGACATCTTGACATTTGTATTTGTCGTCGTGAGCTTGATAGATTTGAGCTAACTGCAAAGCTGCTGTTTGGTATTGCTCAACCTTGGAACCACCTTGCTTCTCGTATAACTGAATGAGGCCTTGCCATGCCTGTGGCTCCCCTTCTTTGACTTTCGTCGCAGCATCGTAAGCCTTTTCTGCTTCTGAGTATTTCGCTTGCTTACTATAGGCAAATCCTAAGAAGATATTCCTGCGGACTGGAAGTTAGAGAGAGATGTTGCTTCCGAGAAAGATATATAAATGCATGTGCAGTGGTACAGGGTTTAACTTACGCCTGGTAGCTATTTGGATCAGAATCAAGAAGCTTCCGGGCTTGCTCGACAGCTTCATCATACTTTTGAGATTGAACTGCAGCATTTATAGCTTTCAGCGCGGCTTTGGTTCCTGACATGTTGTATTACTGAGTAATTTATCCGGCATAGTTATCCCAACAAATTAGGTTTGATTTATGAGAAAGTGTTGAAGATCAAACAATAAGTTCTGAGCTACACATGATTTAGAATTATAGCAAGCACTAATAAGCTAGGTAGGTACATCATACATTTTTTGATTACAGCCTTGTCCTTCTTGGTGGGGTCTAGCCTGCCATGTCTCCTCGTGCCTGTTCGGCTCGGATCATCTTCGTTAGATAGCGAGTTGTACGAAGTGAGTTCGATTAACAGGGTCTTTTCATTGGGTGCGTTTGACCCCTGTGATAGTCGCATACCCATCTGACATCGTCATTGTTGCCCCCAGATATCCAAACTACCTAGGCGGTGCAAATAGAAGGAACCAAGAACCCGAATACGTGAATTGGTACTAGTGTTTGTTTAATTATTCCTATCACACTCATATGACTTTTAATCCACTTCATATAAATATCTCTTTCTGTACTGCAATTAGGACGATAGAGATATAATTGCTGTCAATCAATCGAGAGAGATTGATAACAAGAACCACATCGACATCGTATCAAAGCAAGCAGATCACTAAGCGCTGTCTGCCAGGAATTAAAACCATCTCGTACTCTCGCTGCTGTACGAGAACAATTCTTGAACCTTTCTCGCACTCTCCCTCGAAGAACTCCTCCACACCATGTCACCACTGCGCTTAACGATCGAGAATGGCCTCTTCCGCGATTCCCATGGCCGTGAAGTTACCCTTCGTGGAATAAATCTTGCTGGAGACGCCAAGTACCCTAGCAATCCGAACCAACCCTCACATATTGTAAAGGACTTCTTCGATGGAGATCATGTCAACTTCCATACTCGCCCATTTTCTCCAGAAGACGCACATACTCATTTGGCGCGACTAAAACGTTGGGGTTACAATACGATACGATATGTTTTCACATGGGAGGCAATAGAATCGGCAGGCCCAGGTATATATGACGAAACATGGATTCAGCATACCATTGAAATTCTGCGATTAGCAAAAAGTTATGGTTTCTATATTTTTATGGACCCCCATCAAGATGTCGTAAGTATACAGCCTTCAAGCAATATTTTAAAAGACTAACAAAGTAGTGGTCGAGATTTTCAGGTGGATCAGGAGCTCCGATGTGGACTCTCTATGCTTGCGGACTTGATCCTAAAAAGTTCGCTGTGACAGAAGCGGCAGTCGTACACAATACATATCCAGATCCCGAGAATTTTCCCAAAATGATTTGGTCTACGAATTATACACGTTTAGCCTGTCAAACGATATTTACGTTTTTCTTCGCTGGTCGGGACTTTGCACCTAAATGTATCATTGATGGTAAGAACATACAGGATTACCTTCAAGATCACTTCGTAAATGCTTGCGCCCACCTTGCAAAGCGGATTCACGAAGCTGGAGATCTCGAAAATGAAGTGGTAGTTGGCTGGGAAAGTATGAATGAGCCTAATCGAGGCTTTGCCGGCTGGGCAGATTTATCTACCATCCCAAGCGAACAGAAGTTGCAAAAAGGAACATCTCCGACTGCATTTCAAGCCATGTTGACTGGGTCCGGAAGAGCATGTGAAATAGCTACATGGGATTTTGGGGGAATGGGACCATACAAATCTGGCACCACTTATGTTGATCCCCAAGGAGAGACAGCATGGTTATCAGCAGACTATGACGAATCAAGATATGGCTACAAACGAGACCCGGGTTGGAAACTCGGCGAGTGTATCTGGGCTCAGCACGGCGTATGGGATCCATCAACAGATACTCTGTTAAAGAAAGATTACTTTAAAAAGAATCCTCGAACAGGGCAAGAACTTAGCTATGAAGAGTTTACAAACTCATACTTTATGGATTACTACCGCAAACACCGGGATGCCATCAGAGCTCATCATAAAGACTCAATCTTGTTTTGTCAGCCACCAGTATTGGAAATTCCCCCGTCAATCAAAGGTACCAAAGACGACGATCCTCTTATGGTCTATGCGCCTCATTACTATGATGGAGTCACGCTTATGACCAAAAAATGGAATCGTCACTGGAATGTTGATGTTTTTGGCATCTTGCGAGGTCGTTATTGGACACCGGCCTTAGCTATAAAGATCGGAGAGACAGCAATTAGGAATTGTTTCAAAGATCAACTTGCGGCGATCAAGAAAGAGGGTGAAGACTATATGGGAAATCATCCATGTGTTTTGACAGAATTTGGTATTCCTTATGACATGGATGATAAGTATGCTTACAAAACTGGTGATTATTCTAGTCAATCAGGGGCAATGGATGCAAATCACTTTGCCGTAGAAGGAAGTGCTATGGCAGGTTATACTCTGTGGCTCTATATGTGCGAGGCAAGTCACCAGAATTCTCATGACTTGATTTTCACTAATGATTTACAGAATAAACATTCTCTCGGCGACCAATGGAATGGCGAGGATCTTTCAATTTTTTCCTTGGATGATTTACCACTACCACTCGAAGCCAACTCTTCAACACCCAGCGATTCAAGTACATCGCTAGTAGACCACACAGCTGGACCCAATACCAAAAAACAAAACTCAGACGAGTCAACTGTCAATCCAGGTAATTTAAAAGCAACATTGAAAACTCCCTCAATTTTATCGAAGCAAACTGATAGCCCTCCTGAACTCACCAATTCCCCTGGTTACCGAGCCGCCGAGGCCTATATTCGTCCGTCCCCTATCGCTACCGTTGGTAAGGTTTTGAACTACGGATTCGATCTTCGAAAGTGTACCTTCACATTGCGACTTCATGCCGGCCAAGCAACATCCGAAGATACGCCCACCGAAGTCTTCCTCCCCGAATTCCATTTCCCGAAGGATAAATGCGACGTTGAAGTTAGCGCGGGGAAGTGGACAATTAGTACGGATGATGCGGATGGAGGGTTGATTCAAAGACTTAGATGGTGGCATGCGGAAGGTGAACATTCAATTAAAGTCACGGGGGTTATAAGTAAACAGAATGTGAATACGGGGGAAGAAGATGATGAGGGTTATTATAAAAATATGCTGGGGTTTGCAAAGTCTTGCACGTTGATGTAATGAATGATATGAGATAAAGAATATATATGGGGTTTTTGAGCATGGTTTGGTGTTCGGAGCGGGGTTTATAGGTTATTGATCGAGGACTGTTGGGATGAATGGGTATTGATTGTTAATAGTTGGACCTACCTATTTTCATAGCGTGAAGATTCGAGATTCGAGATGTTCGTTAGTTGAATACCAGCTTGTTGGGAGATAAGATTATTTGTGCTTGTGCTTGTGCTTGTGCTTGTGCTTGTGTTTTTGTATGCGGAAGTGTCTGTGGAAGGTGTAGGGTGTGAATGACTTGTGATTGATGGATGGGTGGTTGAGCAGATGGAATAGAATGTAAAGGCGGATGAGGTGGGATGGATTACGGAGGGGGTAAGTACTAGGTAAGTCATGATCTGATGTTTTTG
This sequence comes from Botryotinia convoluta, assembly GCA_004786275.1. Lineage (NCBI taxonomy): Eukaryota > Fungi > Ascomycota > Leotiomycetes > Helotiales > Sclerotiniaceae > Botryotinia > Botryotinia convoluta. The sequence continues at coordinate 23,595 of PQXN01000364.1, forward strand.
GAGGAGTTTGGGTATGAAGTGAGTGAGTGAGTGATAGATGGCTTGATAGATAGCTTGATGGATGGATTTATGGATGAATGATTAGGGTTATGATTGTGATTGTGATTGTGACTATGACTATACTGGTTGCTGGACTGGTGAGATTTTTTGAAGTGGAAGTATATTGTTAGGTAAGTGGAATGGATGGGATTGGATTGGAGGGGTGGATGGGATAGGGAAAATGAGATAGAGAGGATGGGATAGAAAAACAGAGTAGAAGCAAAGAAAGATAGATGGAGATGAAGATTCATATTGTGAATGGGAAGTACTAGGTAGATGCGAGTGAGAAGGGTAGTAGATGGATGGATTGGTATTTGTGTATGGGATATTTGGAATGGGATATGCATGCGAATATAATAGATATATGAGATGAGGAGACATAAGTGGTAAGGGAGAGAGGAGATGGTATTTTGTTTTGTGTGAAATTCGATTACTTTTTGAATCCTTTAGATTTTCTATATACTATATACAATATTGATGATTCATATTATATGACTAGTAAATACTCGTATACATGTACATACATATATATGCATATATATTACAAAAATGCTTGCTCACTAGTAACTCGTAACTCATGAGATTATGGATTGGGTTGGATTGCATACTTCCGAGTCCAGAGCTTCTTAAGCTAGGTGCGAGGTAAGAGTTGGTGTTTCGAAGAGTACCTAATAGTCAGTACGTGGATAGGGTATGAAGATATGGAGTATTAAGCATTAAGCATAAATAATTAAGCATTTATTTGTATGATGTTGTGATCTTGATTCTTGGTAGGTAGGTATGGATCTGGATCTTGGAATTTTTGGAACGGCATGGGGAGGTTGTGTGTATGTACTGGGTAGTAGGTGTATAGATAGCGTGAGATGTGTGAAATTCGGGATTATCGATTTACGATTTATGGTATTGGGATTGTGGGTTTTGTGATTTTGAGATTGGAATTGGGATTGGGAGTTTATCTCACAGTAGATAGATAGATACTAGGTAGGTATAATGAATGCAAATGAACATGAAAATGAGAATAAGAATGGCCTACCTACTACCTACTGAGGTAAAAAGTGAAAATCAAAAGTGAAACCAAACAGGTAGGAACAAAGACCAGGATGATGAAAGGAGGTGTTTCGTCTGGAGAAATGTCAAACGGGGTGGCGTGCGGGAGGGGAAATCTATTGGATGGAGAGATTTGAGTTTCTGGATGGTGGAGGAGAGTAATGCGTAGGGTAGTGGGAATGATGCGGTTGGAACTTGGAGGTGCTTTATAGAGTAAATTGTAATTGAGGAGGTCAAAACTTTGGGGTCGGGGAAGGATGGGGAGAGGATAGAGAGGATAGAGAGGATAGAGAGGATAGAGAGGATAGAGAGGATAGAGAGGATAGAGAGGATAGAGAGGGAGGGCTTAGAGAGGCTCGCTCTTGGGGTGGATGGATTTGTTGTGATGTATTGGGTTGATGTACTGTGATGGTGATTTAATGGTGGAGTTTGGCTTGGCTGTATATTTATATGGTGATCTGGTATGGTGATGAGATGGGACATACAAGTATTAAGGTTAAGGGAGTGAAAATAAGAGTGACGATCAGATCACGGGCCACATGATCGAAGTCAAGTCAGCTCAGGAGGATTTGGATCCATCAAGCCAGAGTCTCCTTGTGGGTGCTTGTTTGAGAAGTGGATGACAGTTGATGGACCTCTTAATTTATATGAGATGTTTTTGGGTTTCTGCTCGAGTAGATACGAAGGCTGGCTTGTAAGTGGTGATGTTTTTCTATGTTGCTGTACTGTGGATATGATGAGGCTTTTGAATAGAGATTGAGGATGATGGAATGAAACAAAAGAACAGATAAATAGGTATATATCATGATTCTTAGATCATAATAGAAAATTCTGGATTCGGATCATGGATCTTTTCTAGAAAGAGATCGCAAAGCTTCTCGCACGAATGTCAATGTGGATATGAGATGCTATATACACGATGCTATACATATGGATCTTCCTCTTGGATGAATCTAGGTATCTGTCAATGTTATTTAATATTTGGGGCCCTACCCAATATATGGTCCCTCAAAGGACGCTCTGATGATACGATTCATCTTGTATCACCTTCGTACCCACGGAAGGATAAGAGAAATGAAGTCTGAGGATTAGCAAGTAGGTAGCTGTTAATCAAACGCAAATCATGGTATTTCTGTCCATAGTAGAATCTCACTCCCTGGGTAGGTAGTTAATGAATATCAAAATCGCTATTTTAACCTTAAGGATCTTCTCGAGTGTGAGCATATATAACACAAATGCCCAGGTATAATTTCCACACACATGAATATCTGTTGATTGGTTCCATGAGAAAGGCCAACGGCTGTGCCGTGTGAAACAGACGCATAAGCGAGTGAAATTTTCAAATCATGGTAATCCAGTGGTTGTCAGAGTTTGGTTTGAGAGGTTGATTTGATTTCACCTACCTCGTAAGTGAAATTTCTATGTGATGGAATTTTGAAATTTCAAGTTGGGCGCTTAGAGGGAAAAGAGTTGAGTTTGTAAGGTTATGAGAAGTACATTCTTGGTGGGGCCCTTTTCTTAGAGAGCCAGCCAGTTAGTTGTTATTTGGATTTGCAATTGGTGGTTGATGGAGATATTTGTTGTTTTGTGTGAGAAAGTCAGAGGTAGATTCTTTGATTTGATATTGATATTGATATTGATTGAGAAACATAGCCACCAAACATTAGACAAATGGGGTCTCTCATATATCCCTTTGACTTGGAAATATAATAATAAGTCAGTCATTTCTATACCTATCAATTCTCCCACAATTGATACTAATAATATTGTAGTCTTCATCTTGTCTATTTGTTCGTTAAATATCCATACTTAGATACCAATACCACTTCTTCCTCGGAATACTTACTTACTAGGCAATTGCTAGTATTTTTTATATACCATATACCAAATACCAAAGTATTTAACTAATGTTTGAGATCTTTCTCGGACGTCCCTGCATTTGGACTTTGAGTACTTTTTGACTTTTTGGACTTGGACCTTGGACCTTGGACCATTGCTTGCTTGACCTTTTTACCTATTAGGTAGAGAAAAAGAAGGGACCCAGCTTATCCATTTTATCCCACTCCACTAAAAAGCTTCCAATCAGCACCAAAGTTCCCCCCTCATTCAAAACCACTTACACCCGTGCTTTTTACTACTTTACTTTCAACAACATCCATCACCCACTACCTACCACTTACTTGACTATTCGGAAAAGAGACATATTCTCAAAAGGATTCCTATTTTCTCTTCTTTTCATACTTTATCATCTGAAGTTTTGAAGACTTCCATCTCTCCTAGACATCTTTCTCAACTCTGCGACAACTTCCTCCGAATTCAAAGGTCCAACGTGAAATCTTGGAAAAAAGAAACCTCATCCTTGTAGCGGGGCAATCTGAACCTCTTGGTCTGGAACACATATTGGGAAAGATTACAGTACAGGTACAGCATATCTCCTTTCCCAACTGTGTATATATCGGATGAATTGTCTACAATCTTCGTATTCAATTTGCGCATTTGTTAGAAGAAGTCTCGAGTTGTTCTGGAAGCTTTAGAATCTTTTTGAGGTTGGTCTCTATGCGAGAAGAAGGAGATGTGAAAGCGGGACACAAATAAGAGAGAACAAGAAATGGAAATGCTGATTATGTTTACTTGACCATATAGATAAACCGCGATTCCCACTACCTTTTATCCACTTTCTTCACTACTAGATCATCTCAGCTGGTTACACTCTGGTAATTACGACTTTGCTGGAGTTATATCAAAGCTGCGACAAGTTGAAGATATTCTTTACCTTTACAACAGGACCGAGCGCAAGCAGGTACAAGTGTTGAGAACAACCTTCACGACTTACTTTCGAGAAAGATCAATCAATCTTTTCAATCTGAAGCTTGTTGTCTTTGTACAAATTTAGCTTTCAACAGCAATTTATTCCAGAGAAAAGAAAGCCCGCCAGCTGAAAGAATATTGAAAGACAAGGTTCAAAAAAAGGGTGAACCGATCCATACTTTGCTTTGACATCGCTTGGAACATCCCCAACTAACGACAACAAAGAAAAGTTCCCGAGCTTCGACATTTCTATTTACAATAAAAATAGCATCCTTCAACTTCAGCACTTAGGTTTATTCCTGTAATCATTCAGTAAAGCTGTCTATTAGTGTTTATAACTGGTAGACAAGTTTCCAGTTCTTCAATTCTGCAATATACGATCTTCTTGCTTCATATACCCATTATTGCACCATGACAGCTCGTGCGCCTAATCCTGCCTCGGGATCTCGAAAGATCTCTTTCAATGTCAGCGAACAATATGATATCCAGGATGTTGTAGGAGAAGGAGCTTATGGTGTTGTCTGGTATGCTACCCCACTTTGTTACTCGTACAATCTTTCGAATGGAGGTAGAGGACGGGAACTTGCAGAAAATGGAGATGTGCTAATTCGATTTCTCTTTATAGTTCAGCTTTGCACAAGCCTTCGGGCCAAAAGGTCGCTATCAAGAAGATCACTCCATTCGATCATTCTATGTTCTGTTTGCGAACACTCCGTGAGATGAAGCTACTCCGATACTTCAATCACGAAAACATCATCTCCATTCTCGATATCCAGAAGCCAAGAAACTATGAATCCTTCACCGAAGTTTACCTTATTCAGGTATGTAGATTTGCAGTATCAGGTGGAAATAAGACAATGTACTAATGCAATAGCAGGAACTCATGGAGACCGATATGCATCGTGTAATTCGCACCCAAGATTTATCCGATGACCACTGCCAATACTTTATCTACCAAACCCTCCGAGCCTTGAAAGCTATGCACTCCGCAAATGTTCTACACAGAGATTTGAAGCCATCTAATCTGTTACTCAATGCCAACTGTGATTTGAAGGTCTGCGATTTTGGTCTTGCTAGATCGGCTGCATCCCAAGAAGATAACTCTGGTTTCATGACAGAATATGTTGCGACCAGATGGTACCGTGCTCCGGAAATTATGTTGACATTCAAGGAATATACCAAGGCTATTGATGTCTGGTCTGTTGGATGTATCTTGGCCGAGATGTTAAGCGGAAAGCCCCTGTTCCCTGGAAAGGATTGTGAGTGACGTCTGCATAGAAGTGATGCTCCTTGCTAATAATTTATAGACCACCACCAACTCACACTCATTCTTGACGTTCTTGGCACTCCAACCATGGAAGATTACTACGGTATCAAATCTCGTCGTGCAAGAGAATATATCCGATCGTTGCCTTTCAAGAAGAAGGTTCCTTTCAAGACCATGTTCCCGAAGACCTCAGATCTCGCTTTGGACCTCCTCGAGAAGCTTCTCGCTTTTAACCCAGTCAAAAGAATCACTGTTGAAGAAGCACTGAAGCACCCATATCTTGAACCATACCACGATCCCGAAGATGAACCAACCGCCAACCCTATCCCTGAAGAATTTTTTGATTTCGACAAAAACAAGGACAATCTCACCAAGGAACAACTCAAAAAATTGATTTATGAAGAGATCATGAGATAGACTTTGCCTTTAATTTTGTTTTTTATTGCTTCGGATATCCTTCAACGCATTATTTGGAAATTTAAATCTTGAACTATTGATTAATTTAGTCCTAGAGAGAAGGTACTTGTGGCATTGAAATTTCAAACATTTGAAACTGTACTTGCAACTTTCTGTTCTGGACCGTAGTTATCTCGCTTCACTTGGTGACGCAATCTTCACTCGATTTGTGTAGTCTCAAAAGAGAGTCTTTAAATAACCGGATCTTACGAAGATGGTATAAGAGAATATGGCTATCAAACTTGCTTTTTGAGTTGGATAGCCTGAGGGTGGGATGGCGAAGGGGGGAGACTCGAAGAGCATTTTCTTTTCATAATTTACAGGATGGAATTCCAGACGGGGGTTGGGAATTAGTCAGAGGCGGGATATCATTTGAGATGATTATTTTTGAAAGTGAGATGATGGGATGGCGATGGGGATGGAGGATGGAATGCAAATTATGATGGCATGAAATCATGTTACGTACAGCTTCTTCTTTTTTATGTTTCTTTCATTTGCTAGGGTTCTTTTTTTATTTCATAAAGGTTCATAAAGATTCATACATGATATGATATGATGTTTACGTGTGTTTGTTGTAACTTGTGTTTGGATGTGAATGATATTGGTATCGGTATTGGTATTGCTACGCTTCTCTTTGCTTTTATGCTATTCTAGAGAGATTGGATAGGGTGTTTGATTTCTATTACGTGAAGTATGGTACGTCTCTTCTCGTGTATCGTCCAGAAATGGCGGATCCAAATTGCTCTTTTCTAGACACTTCATTCTTGTTCCTGTTGATTGGAATCTACGAACTTTGAGTCATAGATCTCTCTCCCTCTCTCTCTCAGCCTAAATTCGTCGGTGGAATAAATCGACTCGTGGTGTTCATGCGAGTGGTATAGTGATTTGTAGAGACGACAAGGTGTAGATGCATGCATGCATGCATATGATGCCTTCATATCGATGTCAGTATTGCTACCTTCGACTGAACATCCTAATTAATCCCAAATATCTCCATCAACATATTCCCCCATGCATCCGTACAATCCCCTCCTACAATCAACTCTCCACTCCACCCATTCACCCCCCACCCCTCCCCTTCTCAATACTCTCCCTCAATCTCCCCTCCCAGCCCTCTCTCCAAGCCCGGTCAAGTCCCTCCACCCGTCCCCCAAGCACAATACACGTATTCCCCTCTAATATCACCATCCCCCTATGTACCCGCGTTCCCCGCTGGAGAAGTATCTTACAGCCGATATTCATTTTCGGAGGAAGCCCTATTTTCTCCTGCAGAAGAGAAGAAGCGGGGAGAGAACTAGTAAATGCGTAGATAGTTGCGCCGGTGAGGTCTTGAAGATGTAGTTTGAAAGGACCGGGGGAGTTGGATGGGCTTGATTTATTTTGATTTTGGGTATGTGTTTGATTTGGGAGTTGCGTCGAGGCTGACGATCCGAGATCGAGCGCAGAGGAAGAGGAAGAGGATGATTCGTCTGCGACGCGAATAATAGAACGGCCTTGTGTGCGCTCGCCTAATCGCTCGGCTTCGAGATCGAGGAGGAGATCGCTTTTGGAGCGGCTGATGTCTTCGATGTCCAGGACTTGGACGGGGATGTCGTGGTCGAGGAGAGTTTCTTTGACGAGGGGGTTTGAGAGGGAGGAGGGGAGGGAGTGGGTTTCTGGGGAGAGGAAGTTGGGAGTTGTGAGGGAGGTGGAGAGGAGGCGGTGGCGGGTTGTGGCGAGGAGGGAGGGGAGGGAGGGGAGCGAGGAGAGGTGCGTGGTGGAGGGGGTGAGG
>PQXN01000365.1:0-30954 GCA_004786275.1 Botryotinia convoluta
AATTTTAGCTAATAATATCAATAGATAAAGAAATTAAAAATCGTGATTTTCGTTGTTTTTGGTGTGAAAAAGTGGCCCAAAAGTAGGGTGTGCGACTTACTTGTTATATTGAAGTGAATGAAGTCATGTATTGCTACCGAGACCCCTATAATCAGAATATGTTTCTTGCTTGTTGGTACTCGATGGTGTTGAGGAGGAAGCGAGAAATTTTTTCTGTAGATGTGAGGTGGGATGAGGTGGGTTAGAATAGGTTGGAAGGGATGTCTGGAGATGACTTCAGAAGAATAGACGCAATTATGATGCACCGCCCCCAGAATCTGAACACTGTAAAGTCATATGTGTAATAAAAGACAGTGAACAAGAAGACTTAGTGAAACTGTTGCATGAGCTCCGTATCTAGAATTGCCACGACAGGAGGAACCTTGAATCCCAATCCATATTTTTTCCGCAATCCCGTGAATTTACAGTAATATTTATTTGGCACTCGAGTATTCGCATACTGAGAGCTTTTCGCCATGACGATTTTTCCATGCTCAAACAATGTCTTCGCTTCCTCCAGTGCCTCTGTTCGCTGCTCCGGCTGGTTGTATACCAAGTAGATTTTCTCTACTGTGGGCGCTTCCAATACATATCGATTCCAGAAGTTCATATTCCAAAAGAAAATCTCCTCTGTCTGCGCAAACCGCCCCTCGTTGTGGATGATCAGCCGGGCTCGGTGGTCAATGGCAAGATAACGGAAATGGTATCTTGATATCCAAAATTTATATTGATCGTCCTCCGGAGCCATGAAACGCACACGATTGCCTCCTTGCACGAACCCGAAAATGGCATAACCTCTCATCCACAAAATTTCCGTATCTACATTGGAGTAGAAGGGTCGATTGAGCAGAAAATGAAAGCTGTAGTTTCGCAAAGCGATATTGCGAGACTCGCTACAGGTATGGAGAAGGCTCGCTGGGATAGGGTTTGTCGTTGTGCAATATTGAATCCAAAGTGGGTGGTTGATGGGTTTAAAGAAGAACTTGGTTATTTGGTTCCTCAAATATTTCATTCGTTGGCAGTGAATTTCAATCGCGCGTGGAACTGGGATCGCGGCGAACTCCCATATCTTGCGCTGCAATTCGGGAGGAAGATTTGGAAAGATGGTGAAAGTTTGATTGATGGGTGCATCGGTCTGTTCTTGGGAATTGAGATCCATTGGAAATAATCCGATACTTGGGGCAGCTTTTGCCTTTTCATCCGACTTGAGTCGTTTCAACATCTATTTGTTGGAGTTGATGGAGAGTAAATTCTTGGCCTTCACTAGTTTCTAGATGTCATTGTAAGTCCTGATGAATACTTCTGGAGACAAAATTACTAGTACGTAGGTATGTAGCAAGGAGTCGCCGGTTGAGAATTTGAATGATTCGTGTTTAGCGAGTATCTGAAGGTTATTCTGGACTTACACTAGGAGTATGTCAAGCATAGGACTCTAGAAATATCTCAGGAGCTTTTAAATAAGTAAGTACTGTACATATTAGTACTCAATTCCAAAATATGCTGACTTGACTACCGGACCTCCTAATGCGTCAATTCACTACATGACTCTAGCCATATAGTATTCACTTGTACCACTATATGGTCTCACTGGCTCTAGATATCAATCATGTTCTAGCTTCAGCTTATATGACACTCAATCTCATTGTATCTAATCACCATCTAATTACCGTACTAAGTATTAACTCACTTTCTTTTCGCTTACAGGGCTACAAAAACAGCTAGTATCAGCTAGGTACATCCAAAGACTCCGGCTAATAAGTATGCTGTAAATCTTGATCAACCCATATCTAAATCGGAATTGGAGCTTGAATTCTCTTTCATCCCATACCTATCTTATCCCTTCAACCACGTCTAGAAGAATCCAGAAACCCCTTCTTCAGAAGTATTCTTCTAGGAACTCCGCATTCTCTCTAAATGGAAAAAGTTGATCGTGATTCTAGAAAACCTTCGCGCTTGTAGATACTCTCTGCGATCATTCTACTCTTTTCGCTCACCAGCCAGAAACATACGCAATTCGACACCTGCATATCGAAACCGTTGGCTCCATCTTCCCAGTTCAAGTCCCTTCTGAGAATGATCTTGCAAATTAAGCACAGAGCAAAATATTTTTTCGCTGCTAGTGAGGTCGCAAATCTTATGAATTATCCTCATGCTAGAAAGGATCAGCTTAAACTAAACCTCTCATACTAGAGTCGCTGAAATATCTGCCTAGTATATACCTAGAGCAGATTCAATGAGGTTCTTCTCTATTCTGTGAAACTACTTATCTCAACTCATCATGCGTGTGTGACAGAAATTATTCTCAACTATCAATCAATCAGAGGTATGATTTTTCGGTTGGTCATAGTAAGAATAGTATACGAGTATTACGCTACGGAGGGGATGATTTTCAGACATGCAACTTAACAACATACCGAAGCTAGAACAACTTCAAACATAGCATAAGCCAGTCCATGGAAGCCAAATCTACCGGAAAGAATAGTATGTGTTCTCTACACACTTTATTAATACTTGTTGAGATGGGGCCTGCATAAATTGACTAGAAATGTGCAACATAAGACTTTGAGAGACTTCAATGAGAAATCAAGCTTTCTGATCAGATGGCTGAACTGTAGAATCTTAACAGGGTGTCAGGTTCAGGGAAGTCAAAATTTTCAATATAGTTGAAGAGAGTTCCATACCAGCACCAACACATCAACACGAATGAAAATCCCAGACAGCTTGGCTGTAGATCATAAAATCAGCTTGTTTATGCCCAGAGACGCCAATGTCATATCAAAATATCTTGGTACACGAATTAACATGTAGGTGACTTTATATCGCGTATCGCTAGTCCTGTCGACTTAAGTCATCAATTGATGTATGAGCACATTTCTTGATGCTATCCTTGCTATTATCATCATCTCAAGTGCGCAACTTCTCTCGAAATTCATGTTTGAACTATCATTAGCTGTCTAGTATACGACCAACACGAATTTTAACATTCATAATTTTTACATCGCCAGCTGTGTTCTCTCCAGTCCGTCGACACTAACAATCACAACGCAAGCTCGTAACATGGCGAGTGGGACGGATTATAATAAAAAAGAATTGTTTCTTCTCTCCTACATGTTACTTTACTAATTCAATGTGTATCAGAGACAAGATGTAGTTTTCAAAGTCTTCATTCCAAAAATAGGGTAACCTTTCATCCTACCAGTAGAAGCAACAAAGAAAGAAAAGCTCCAGCACATAATTAGAATGTTCTTCTCCTTCTCGCAGATCTATGGTTTATTCCTACTAATAATAGCTCTTATAATTTTCAACTGGCTAACTCACAGGCTGACTCCAAAGCAACTCTCCTGACACGAGACATGACACAGAAGACTTACAGGTGAAGGAGGATCTCAGGTCTATTAGTCATAATGGTCATTCCAGGTTCTCACTACCAAAACCAATACCAGTATTGATGTAACTCAGTATTTAATCTCGGAAACATGCATATATATTGATTGATACTAACTATATTCGGGAAAAGAGAGGCGAAAAATCATCAACTCTCATTATAAGCATAGACAACCATTCCTATAACAATTCCAACTGAAACAACTAATTATTTCGACCATCTGAATGTCCAACTTGAAGTCAGACAAAGAGCACATGTTCAATCGATATCCCACCACAACATCTAACCACCCCAAGGCAACCATTGCCCCCAATTTCTACCCGGTAATCCTACTCCCGCTACGGCCCCCAAGACGCCACCGTGCCTACCCCCGAACGCGTTTCCACCACTATGAGTACTAGGTACCATACTCCTCAATGTTTCTTGACCCACGCTTCTCTTATTTCTCAACGCCATCTCTCTAAGGTGATGTCTATCATCATCAATCACATCATTTGTACTTTTCCCCCCCGAAAGTCGATCTCGTTTCGCTTTTGGCGTCAATTCAAGCGATGTGTCCAGGAGATTATCAGGCGGTTCAAAAATCGAGAGATTTGGACCTCTTAAGCTACCTCCATATCGTGGAGTACACTCGAATAGCGCGTCTGGATCTGCGCTAAAGTAGTTCCCGTCGCTGATACTCGCCCGAGGATGTTTGCAAGTGGGACGTGAGGTCCTTCGCATTTGTGACCAGATCTTCCGCGCAGGATCCATTTCTCCGTCTACTTGATCTAATGGATGGTCGTAAGGCGAGCCCAAACGTTTGGAAAGGGGGCTACTTCGAGCATTGAAATTTGAGATGGCTGTCATTGAAAACGAGTGAGAGAGTAGACTGTTAGTTGAATCTACACATGACAATGAGCTGGCTGTAGATTTCTGATTTTCCTTATCCGACGAATATCCGTAGGCTCTTCGAGGATATGGAATTGTTGTTCTATCTTCCGCGAGCTTCTGAAGTGCTTCTCTCGATTTCTCGGCCGAAAAGTGCTTTTCGATAATCTTCGTAAGCACACTAGCTCCTACTGCTGAATGCAAAGTCCCAGAGCTTCTAGGTGACCAAGCAGACGCTGGATTATGGCGCTTAATAGATGCTATGGCTTTAGTTTCCAGCAAAGTGTGTTGTGGTAAGAGCCTGAACTCTCCTTCGGCAGCCTGCGATCTTAAGTTTAAGAAAGCTGAGTGTCTATAGTTTAGTTTTACTGTCAAATAATGAGTAGTGATGTCTCCCAGAATTTCATTCAGGTTTTCGATCAGTTCATCGGATGATCTTTCCTTCGCGTGCGATAGCGAGTTTTTGACTTCGTTCAATCGTATCTTCACTAACATAAGATGAGTCTCACTCACCCGAATAGTCTTAGCTTGAAAGGTGTCTGCCGGCTGGTCAACTATGATACAATCTGGCCCAGGTTGGAATTCAACAGCAATGTTGTGGAGACTACCATAACTTCTGAGGTCTAGAAAAGTCAATGAGAGCACCTTTCAAAGATTAAGAGACTCTATGTCCTACCTAAATATCGTGGAGTAAGATTTTGTGTACTATAAGTGCGACCGGCATCATCTAATGTCGATGTACCATCAGCTTTCCTAAGTACGCCGGTGATCTCAACAGCAGCCCATAATGTACAAACACCCGCATTCACACTAGCGCTCTCCGGAGTGACAGAAATCTGCGGGCACAAAACGAAATTATCGTCTCTAGAAGAGCTGAGTGTTGGTATCAGTGTTGGTGTAGGTGTAGGTGTAGGTGGGTTCGACATCATGATGGTGCCATCGTAGTAAGACGATGCTCTTGAATTGGTCCTGGAATTATTGATACTCTGATTGTCAATTGTATCAAACGGATTAGAGAGTTCGACAGTCCTAATACTTGAGGAAGCTATCGATTGAATGGTAGAAGCTGAAGATTTTCTACGAGAAAGCTTGCGAAGAAGAGTGCTATGTGATTTCGTCGAAGTCGAAGAATTACTCCGACCAAGAGTAGGTTTAGAATCCAGATCCTCACTCCGTCGACCACCAAATGCCCTCAACAGAGAATACTTGGATTTGGATTTCTTTCTTTGGGGTACTACAGGAGAGCCAGCTAACTTTCGAATATCTTGAGATTCGATATCTTTTTCTGAACTCAGAGAATGTAATTCTGTCCTTAAGAAGTTTCCTGTGCTTATATTACTCTGCACTTCAGATGCTTTTGGTGTAAGTTCAAAATCGTCTTTCGAATGGTCAGGATGATCTGAAACGATTAGCTGCCGTTATAGTATGACTAACACCTAGACAATCAATACCTTGCTTCACAATGTCCACAACCTTGATGGAAAAATCACCATCATCCAGAATACTGCCTCTACCCTTACCCCTTCTTATTTTGTGTATAGTCAAAGGCACTAAAGGTCTGTCCGCTGCCACCGGCGGGCTTCCCTCACCCTCATCATCGAACGGGGATCCAGCCACTCCCCATTCGTCTGCGCCTCCAAATCTTGAGCTCGAAATGCGACTGGTAACGGTTTGGCTACGTTTGATAATTCGTAGCGGCTCGACCTCGGGCTCATAAAGCTTCTGGCTTGTTGAGATGGAGTGTGCCATATTGAGGTTGCTGAACATGTTTCCGAAGATGGATTCATGAAAGTGCCCAATCTGGATGCTCTACTGACGAAGCTAGAACCACCCGAACGTGTAGTCTCTAAATCGCTCCAGGCACCGTCGTAGGTATCTTCGAGGCTTGAGTGTCGAGTTCTGAATTTCCGGTATAATCTGGAACGATGAAAAGTATTCCCAGGCCGGTGGCAACAGTTAACGATCCACCTCCAAATACTACTTGCTTTCAATGCAATGAATACAACGAACAATAGGATAATGATTGGTACTATTATAAGTGCGCCGATAGGAGAATAAGATTCTGTAATCATAGCCAAAAAAAGATTGAAGCAATAACGTTGTTGAAGATACCATCCATTTTTTAAGATTGAGAAGATTGCCTACGACAATATTACACGACATTGAAAAGGAAGGTACGTCTGTCTTGCAGAAATTCTGGGTAAGAACGATATTTCGATCTTTTGGGAAAGATCATGTGGGATATAGAACGACACTAAATCAAAGCTCTCGGAGACCTCGAGAATTTCAATGTTCAAGTGAATGAACATGAATAGGACATTCAATTGCCAGATTTTCTGGAACCCCAAAGCACCAGAGATGTGCCAAAAAGGTTGACATGAGATCGAAAATTGAAGGATCGCCAGAAGAAGTGCACAGTGATTGATTGTTCATCCCGTGGAATTAAAAGGCAATGATTCCTATAACAGGACGAAGCTTGTAAGCGTTTACTTCTATGCAGTGTAAAAGCAGGTTCGTCTCAAGACGTAGGTGAGACTATGATAGCCCTATATGTCAAATCTCAGTAGACGAAGATCTCTAATATTCAAGAGTTCAACAAGCTTGAGTATACACTCTTTTTCAAGAGGAAGAGTCCTGTCCAAAAACACACACAAAAAAGCCGCTAGAAAAGCCGCCAGAATTGTATCAACACTATGGGACATTCGAAGGTCAAATTGTAGGGAATCATGCGTGAAAACGGCCTGCATATTTCAGGAACTTTCAGAAATAGAATTGAAGAAGAAGACCAGATCAGTATTCGAATATTGATATATCGAGTCTTTTGGTAGAGACTGAAAAATCAATGACCTTCCAATGGACAATGTTTGAATAGAATGAAAACTGAATGATAACGCTTTACCAACAGGCAACTCTCCATTACTCGCAATGCATAATTCAGTGGACAAGCTATGAAAAGTCCATCCAGACGACTCGCAAAGAACCGACTCGATGGTCCACTGAAATCCATACTTTTACTCTCTCCCCAAGACCAGCTCACAACACTCAAAGCACACGCTTAGAATGAATGATATAATCCAATCAAACAAGAACATAAAACAACTATTTCCATCGAACTGATAACCCCTGACTAAGTCCAGACCGCGTACGATCCTTCCAGGATTGAAGATAAAGATGTAGAAGTCTGACCACTTTGTATGCGACGTCGATCATTCCTCCCGGAGGATCTGAATCCTAGGTGTTAATGTGCCCCTAATGACGAGCATCGCTACTACGTTACGTGAAGGCGATCATTCGATGATCATGAAAATGCACAACATTGAAGACATCGGACATTTTTCTTGCGCAACACAAGCACCAATGCATGTGAAGATCGGAAGGAGAATTAAAGCTTATATTATGTGAACGGGGGTATCAATGCTAGAAAGAATAGTCCGTAGGATATGCTGAACTGTAAAAAATGCCGAAACGTCCAGGATTTCCTCAGGTATCATACCACGCTTCTCCGTTGTGGTTCCAAAGTATCCGCACTCCCTTTAATCTGCTCTCTGATTTGCTCAACCTTCTCCTTGTCAAAATTGAGAAATTGTATCAAATCATCTGCTCCTAAACCATATAAGACTGTCTCGGCGGTACTGGCCTCGATACCCTTCTTGACTCTCGTTTCCCACACGCCATCCCAATTCCATTCTCCTGGTGCGCGCGCTACTACTGGTGATGTCGGATCTTTCAAATCGGAGTCTTTCTTCTCTGCAGTCATCTTGCCTATCTTTATGCGATACGATTTCCACGCGTGCCATGCGCCGGGGTTACCAGCTGCTTCCAAAGGTACCTTATCTAGCACGAGTTCATCGTCGAACGTCCTCCGGATATATCTCAATACTTCATAAACCCCAACCCTGACACCATCTGCAGTTTTTCCCAGTGAATAAATACCACTTCCTGGGCTACTCATAGCTTCACTCTCAGCTGTACTTCCACCGGTCTTCGTGGGAGTTCCTTGTTCTGCGCCTTTTCTACTTGTTCTTCCAAACCACGCCGGGAACCCTTCTCTCAGTGAGAACCCTCCAGGAGGTAATCTCTCCTCATCTGTCGCGCTCACTGTGCCGTCAGACTGTGTATCCGTACTGTACATGTAAGTTGTAAGCGGCGTAATCAGCGGGTGAAAAATATCCGTCGAGAAAGTTACTAGAGGCGGCAGAGCAGGATATTGAGGTGGAAACGAAATCTGAAAGCGCAGGACTGAAGGCGCATAGGGACCTAAAATAAGACAGATCAAGACAAATTAGTTGAAGTCATAGATGTCGAGACGTGATAGTTTGGCTATATGGAACCCGCGTTCGCGGACGGGAGATGCATGGGATGACAGATAGTATTCAATGAGATCCAAACGTACCTTTCCGCACGAATAGGACGCCAGACCAGAGGGTGGGGTCGCCAGGTGTGAGGCTCATGAACACGCCATGTGGACATGCGTATTTTAGACTTGAACTGCATATTGGTGGATCTCTCATCAGCATAGTAATGTACTTGGTTGTTGATGGGAAGATTGGATTGAAACGCACAATTCTACGAGTAAATGCTGCTTTCGAACAGTAGATAAAGTTGATAATCGTTGTGGCGCCATTGTTATTGTTGTTATACTTGACTTTGACTATGTCTATGTTTATGTTTTGGCTTGTGATTGTGATCCAGAGCTTGGGGATGATGTAAAAGCGGTGAAGTTATTGCCTTACCTATGTACGCAGTAGGTATCCCGAAGGTCCAGGAAACTCTTCATGAATCATAGGTAGGCTCATGAAACATCATCAATGCCGTTTATACATGATTTTTGGACCAAATTTTGGTTCGAGTAGATTATTCGCACGAGTTGAACTTTGCCTTTAATCATGGATGTCATTCATTCTTTCTCTATCGTTACTGAGTGCTTTCTTGCAATAATGGTATCGTTTCAATCGTCAACCCCCTCAGACTCGCAAACAGTTATGTATGCCAACAAGATGTAGCAAATCGCCGCGCACACTAGCAAACACACAGCTTATAATGATCTAGTTGCCTGCCAACCTCGACTCTACACCAGCTTGTACATTTTGCAAAATCTCTGCTAACTCACCCTTGGTTGAATCATATCTTCCAGTGATCTGGTTATAGGGATTCAAAGGACTCTTTTCGAACTCTTTCCTGATTCTCTCTTGTTTTTGGTTCTTTCTCAGCCCGTTTCCACTACCATCATTATCCATTTCTTGCAACCTCCTCTCTTCGAATTCTGCATAAGCAGCCTTGAATCTCCTTTCTGGATGCCTATCGACCTTTTCCTTCGTATTTGATGTCAAAGCCAGCGCATCCAGCGCATCGTCAATGTTGGAAGCATTGAGAGCTGATGATGGACTAGCACTAGTAGGGGAGTCGTCAAGTTGTGATAGGTCAAGACCTCTTTTAACGGCAGGCTTCTTTTCGGCTTTCTTCGAGTTCTTCGGACCAGAGGGAGCAGCAGCTTCCTCAGCCTTCAACAATGCTTCTTTTTCTGCTTTCTTCCGATTTAACTCGGCTTGTTTGAGTGCTGCAGCTTCACTGTTGTTCAATAGTACGTTAGCAAATTGGTCGGGTGATATGCGGGGTAGCAAAAGCTGAAATCAACCATTCGGACTCACGCCTTTGCATTGCTCTTTGCTCCCTTGGACCATTCTTCTGACTCTGCTTGATCCTTTTTATTTTTCTCAACTGCCGCTTTTGACGCAGCAACTTCAGCTTTCTTGGCGTTTCCTGCCGCCTTTCTGCTATTCTCTCCAGCAGCTTGCTTTTTACCCATATTGACTGGTGTGTGCTAGTTATTCGGCTTACTGATTTAGTTACCGTTGTGATGGATGGACTGACCCTCAACTATTGAAGGAACGAGCCGATGAAAGGGATCGAGTATTTATCAATATTGGATGATGTGATTGATTATGGAAAAGATTTTCTTGTAGGGTAACGTGAAGAAATATTGATCAATCCTGGTGTCTTGATGTGATTTCTATGACTCTTTTGGTGGCTTATGATTGCCCCGCCAGATGCTGGATGATGCAGCCCTTTCAAGGGTAAAGTGATCCGATGTGAATCCGTACTTCGGACTTTCGCCTCAGGCTGCAATGGACTTTGCTTATTCATTCCTACCGAATTACCGACTTCAAGGTCACTTGATGTTAAATCACGTGATCTAAACAGAGGTTCAGGGGCTTCTGTTATTTCTCATCGAATCTTGCTTACAATACTTCGGAAAGATTACAATCCAATACTACGTCAGCCATCCATTCTGAGGCCGAGAAAATTGAAAGGGATGGAGCCGTCGGAAATTTACCCCAATGAAGCCATTTTATTATTCCGTTGGTTATGGATTTTCATACATAGCCGGCGTACCGCAGCAATTCCGATATTGCCCAATTCTATCATTATTGCATGGACTTCAACGTTATATACAAGGGATCTGAGAATTCAAATGTGATATGATGGGCATCCTTCATGCAGAGCAAAAGCCTTAAGTCGCTGTTATGCTGATGTGCTCAGCCTTGCAGATTATGGGTGAAAATCATATGATCCTCAATTTTTATCCATTCTCGTTCATTTCCCCAATGAATTCGATTCTCATTCATCGAGAAGTGTTGTAAGATGCTTGGGTGCGGGAGAAATCTTCCACGTATGATTTATCGTGTGATACCAGATTAAAAATCTCCAAGGGATCCCATTACCAGTCAATAGTTGCATCAGTCAGATTGGATACATACATTTTATCTTGGGCAGTCATACAAATTTATCTTTCGATGGGGAAGATAGGATCATCTTCCGAGCCATCATGGAGACTGAAATCTGCCCATGAAACACAACATATCATACCCCCACTCACTTGGTAGGGGGCGATATTAAAGTTTGAGTAAGGCACTGAGACGTGAGTGCGGTCAAGAACTCGGTGAGAAGGGCGCAGTCCCTGCGGTCAAGCTATGATTGGTTCAAGTTCTTGGATAAAACTCGGTATCAGTAAGTAACCTGTGCATGACGTGCGGTCTGTTCAGGGATTTTCTGTAAGGCTGTGCCTTTCCGCTGTAACAGTAACTTGCGTTTGGGATATACTCATGCCAGGACTCCGGATATGGACCTGGCGAAGCGAGGAGACTTCCACTTCAAGGTATCTGCTATGATACACCCAGCAAGCGACCCGTCTGACCAAGAATGCATCAGAAGAAGTACAATGAGAACGCCACCCTGTAGGAAGGAATCGTTCCATGTGAGTGGAGTTAAAATCCGCTCTAAGCCGACACATAGCTTTAAGTGGCTTGTAAAAACCTTACTGCTTATAGTGTTATAGAAAATGGCGCCCAACGTTGTACACCTCGTGGTCCAAATCCCTGTTTTTAGTTCCAATTCTGGCCAATATAGTCCAAATGCGTGGTTGTGATACGGGATTGAAAAAAGAGAATGGAGAAGGAGTAACCTTCGATGCATATGCAGGGCTACATGGGTAGATGCAGTGTAATTTTGAAGTTGGTAACGGTGCATCTTGCATCTGCAAGCCATCAACTTCGTAGAGATTGAAATGTGTGTACTTTCCAACGTATACGTACAAAAGATACGTTTTGGGTACAGCATCGCTACATGTTATAGCGAGTGCCCAAACGAGCACATTAACCAACCCATGTCGTCAGATACTTGAGGGGTCTCATTGGCTGGAGAAATGTCTCTTGATGCCGCATCTCGACGCAGTGCCGCAAACCCATTCAGTTAAGATCGAGGACGGTCAATGGTACTTTGACGTATCACGATCCACTGATAGAATTTTTTCGGTACTGCTGATATATGAATGGGCTGCAATGTGCGTAGCCGCTGCAATGCATGTTCGATGCGCCGGATGACTTCCCAAACCCATGGAATGATTTTTGTTTAACTCTGTCCAGAGTCTCAACCATCGGAATACTTTCTTCAATGGGCAAGAAATAAGGACACATGAAGATCTTTGAGTGGATAGTAAGATTTTGACTTCAAAGCCTAAGTACCACGCCACAAATCTCAGATGCATCTCATGTAGTGCGCGACATTGCAGCAGTCATATAGGTCTGTAGAAGGTCGCATTCCCAAAATGTCTCCCAAAAGTGGTGTCCGCGGGTCTCCGGGATCTTCATTTTGCATCCGAAAAAAGAAAAATCACAGGATTATTACTTAGCAAACGATGCAGGATAGATATTTCCGAGAATCCTGTGACCCCTCCAAATCGTAACATGAGCAAATAGAGTACTTGAGAAATATAAGTGCATGTACCAACAGTACCACACAGAATTCGATATCCGAAATTCCGCGAAGCAATACAATCATCAAATCAAACAACCCCTTGGATTGTGGCGTGAATCTATTGAACAACATCGAGATTTGAGGAAAAAGGAAAACTATCGCAGGAATGAGAACTTACAACTGGCGGTGTATCAATTCGAGATTAATAATTTCATTGGTCTTTTCAAATAAATAGAAAGTTAGTTACACAGATATTGTTCTCGGGAATTGAATGTGGGTGGGAACTGAGAATCATTCTGTATATTCAGGGAACAGCGATGTTGTTTGTTGGGAACTTGGGCGATACTTTACGAATATAAGAAGGTGAAAAGAAAAAAATGGATGGAGTTGTGAGACAATGGGGTTAGGAAAAAACCGAAGGTGCGATGTGTATGATGTGTATGAATGGATCGATAATTAGATCCATAGAATCAGTACCGGATCCTTTTTTTCCTTCTAGAATACAACGCGTCTACTGAGGCTTTTGTACCCCTTCATCGCTTCGTTAAACCCCTCGGCGTCAAAATTGCGAATACTGTAAGAAATTTTTGCCAACTTGATTTTGTGTAACACATACCCTAGAAAAAAAGCTCAATGGGAAGTTCGGAACACTTATCCTGCGCCGGTAAGCGTCAAGGAATGGTCCGAGATAGGTACAGTTCAAACTTTTGCACGACCACGCCAAATATTAAACCACACCACTCGAAAGTTTTTTTAGATGGCAAACCATCGAATTCATAACATCATTCGTTCGGATTTACTCGCTACGGGTCTAGGAACAACTTCCGCGAAGCTCTCTGATACCAATCAGCCAACCTTGGCTTGCTTTCTGATCTTGGAACAAGCACACCATCTTTTAGCCTTTGCTACTAGAGTTATTAGTTACAAACTGCTTCTGCTTGAGCCCCTTTTATCTTAAAATGTAGCTGAGGGTGCTCCACTAAGGAAAGCATCCCTGGATCTTGGAATTTTCGAACCCTTCTATCCAGCCTTTCAGCTACGGCACCCCCTATAATGATCGTCATTATCGAAGATGGGGTGCCACAACAAAACGTGGCAAGGACCGGTTTTCTTTCATATGGCTTTCTCGGCTTACTGCGAGTTGGCTTCGATCCAATCCAATTGATCCATTTTTTCATTTCCCCTAGTTGTTTGACCCATTGAAAATTAAGTTGAATAACCTTGTCATTTGGCTCCATCTTCGTATGCGAAACAAACTTCCAAGGACGCGAAAGCGCTAAGGTTCATTTCCTTTCGAATGGATCTTGAATGGAACTTTCGAAGCTTTCATTTCTTCTCTAATCCATGTTCCTGTGTCCCGATTCCGCGGCACCAACGGTCTGCCTAGAGAGACCCGATCCTTGACCTATTGATGGGGATTCTTGTATGGATGTTGCTTCGACAATTGACGTATTTAGTGCAAGACGGAAAATAAATCCGAGTTTACTTTCGTGCTACTTGCATCTCGCAGCTTGTTCGATCTACACGAATAGACTTTGAGAATTCTGCCACTTGCTGTATAGGGTAACATAAAGTGAGCTAAGAAAAGTAACTTTTGTGACTCGGAATCCAATTTCTCACTGGGTCCCTGCAATTTTCGAGTAGCAACTTCTCTCGAAGTTGTTAAACGCAGCTTACGCTTACTATAGCCAACGAAGAACCAACAGAGGCTTGAGGACACCTACATACATATATGTAGCATATAAACATACATATAGCACTCGGTGATAGATCATCGTTACTTTAAATATATTAAGCATTACGTTACTGCTGCTACAATTATCTTCAACCTATCCGGTCCTGCCACATTTGCTTAGAGATCAAACCAGATCATCTGTACTCTTTGTGAAGACATGTATCTGTACAAGCTACACTTCAATAGTACAAATACGAAAAACCCCTCCGATCAAATAAAGCGGGCAAGCTGCACTACAAGGGATAGCTACCGGGTATGTTCTTGTGTTACCATGCTCTTTTTACCCTGTTCTTTTCGTCTATTCTCATCCATGGGGATCCCATCATCTTTCTGTTGTGTCTTTTCCATTTCCTTTGGGTCAAATACCCCTGACTAGTAATCATCAAATCTCGAATCGAAAACACTATAGGTAAGTCATTTGATTTGCAAGGCCGCCTGGCCGGATTGCTAATCTATCAATAGATCTTATCCGAGGAAGTTAGTTAGCGAGGCATAAAAGATTAGAAATCGACAGGGCCGAGTCGAGTACAGGGCTAATACAGGGCATATTCCACTGCTCTGGGTCTCGGGACAAGATCCCCAGTAAATCCCAATAAGATACGACAGAACCAAGTCTCTATCTTTTCAGCAGGCAGGGTGGCCATGCCTTATCCTAGTTTTGCTATTCTCTATGTAACATGACCACTTCCGTAATGGAGCTGTAGTGGATATACCTCTTGTTCGCGGGCAATCGCAATGGAAAGAGCTACAGAATCAGAGGCTGTATGTCACGGTATAGTAACCGATGTGTGTACCGATAGTAATCCTACCATTGGCTTTTATTTGATCTTCGGAAATAGTTATTTCTTTGCGCCTTGACTACAATTGCTGACTTTTAGGCCCTTAGAACTTCTAGGTGAGATGTAGGGTGGTATCTAGCGGCAATGCAACTGAATGATAAACAATTGTAATCTTCACGATATCGAGATTTGAAAATGCAACAAAACTGTGGAAAGCCGGCGAATGATGTAGCTGCCCGCAACACACATTGTAAGCCAACTTTTAATATTGCTTTACATGACACGGAGGCCATGCAGGGAAAAGCTTGAGCCCTGAAAGAAACCTTGAGTGAAGAAACACCTGAACTCATTGGAATGTCATTTGGTATCAGCTGTCGTGGGGTTGAACGTTAAGGCTGTTGCTTCCGTTCAGCGCCTTCTGTTGCGACTCAAGAATTAGATGAGGAAGTAAATCAACCTGGAAATCAACCCCCGCACCTATGATTACACGCACTAACCACTCAGACCTCTTGCTTTAGAAAGGCTATGATAAAGTATATTCCAAGTTTGGCCTTCTACAGCAAATGAATTACCGACGTATGAGCCAAATGAAGCTCTTCTGGGCTTAATCATCGCATCTAGCACTCCTTTTGGAAAAGCTTGGCAGTAGTCGGAATGCCCAAAGCGAACACGAGGGAAAAAGCTGAAGGTTGGAGTATCATTACTTTTTGCACATCGACTACAGTTGGAATAATACAATACAATATTACTTACACCTTTCTGTTCATGACTACAGAAAGGAAAGTAGCACAGCACACTTGATGATGTCTACCCAGGTCTTATTCCCTGCCTTGTCGAAGTATTTTCCGGGGTGATCTTCACACCCAATAAATATAATGCATGTAACAAATGGATAGATGGAATGATAACATCATCTCATTCTCTCCATGTAACTTGAGTTGAGAAGCTCTAACAATCCGTCTATAGAGAATGAGCGCTAGTGTGTGTGAAGAAAAATGGCATCTAATACCTGTTTTGGCATAACCACGACACTCATACTCCACCAGCAGAAGCAAAACAAAACATGTTATGATGATGGTAGTGTCATCAAAGCCCAAGCATTTTCAAACTTTCACATTCTCCTCCACCATTCACACCGCCGCCGCAAGTAAAAAATGGCCCCTGCGAGCCATGGTCACTATCCTTTTTTCCCTGATCCACGACGCTACTGAACCCAAGACCTAATCCACCCAAGTTGTGACAGGGCAGGGTTTCCTCCATGTGAGTAGCCTGCAAACAATAATTTCTAAATAATCTTCCCTCTTTAAATTCTCCCTCATCTTTAGCCCAACGGGTCACGGAGCCAAATGCCGGGGCGTGTGGGTACGGTAGTACCGTCCTTCTCATTCAGAATCATACACGGCTTCTAGCTCGAAGGCCCAAACCTATGTGCGCCGCCCCATAGAGACAACGCTCGCTCGCTCAACAGGCCTTAGCAAGGGAGGGATGAGCCACGACAGTAATAATAGCAGGTTCTTTACCCTCGTCACCGCCTGATGATAATACCATAATCAGATTTGTATTAAAGTCGGCGCCGCTACTACCCACTACGCCTGATTATGCTTCTAAAGTTCTCCATCCAGCGGTCAGCTACATATTTCTTGCCCTGCTACTCATCGATTTTTTGAACTTTTCGATCTTACAACTCTTTTATTTTCTTCTTTCATAATAAAGCAAAGACCTGCTGCACGTATTTGCTTTTCTCTAACTACATATTGCTCATGCATCTACTCAAATCAATCATATAAAGTTTGATTGCACAACATAAAGCAAAACTAGAAATTATATTTGGAAGGATCGAACAATATATAAACATACTTCCACCTTTTGAAACGTCGACTTTTTCACATATTTTACATTCTCGTCAAGTTCTCTCAAACGATCAAATCTACTACGATACTTATCTAAACAACCAATTCAACTTACAACTCCCTATCGAAGCTTTACAGAAGAGGTAGCGGGCATGCAATCCGCGGCAGGACAGACGGGAGCGCGGAGGCGGACCCCTCCATTCCCCACGAAGCAAATGACAATCCTGGGTACGTTTGTGTAACTATCATTGTGACTTATACAGCAGTATTGCAGTAAAGATTCCAACTGTACAATCACTGATATCCATACTCTAGCACTATGTCGGATTTGCGAACCCATTGCTTTCATGAGCATTTTCCCCTATATATATTTCATGGTCAAAGATTTCCACATTACCGATAACGATGCTCAAATCTTCATGTACTGTGGCATGGTCACATCGGCTTTCGCTTTCGCAGAATTCTCGTCTGGAGTGGCTTGGGGTCGACTGAGTGATAAAATCGGACGAAAACCAGTTCTGCTTACCGGGCTTGCGGGTACGGCTTTGAGTATGCTCATCTTTGGATTCTCGCCCAATCTGCCAACAGCATTATTGGCACGCGCGCTGGGTGGTTTATTGAACGGGTATGGATCCATGCTTCCGCCCCCCTTTTTATTGTTTGAGGCAATAAATTCTGACGAATTGCTTTTTCTAGAAATATTGGCGTTTTACAGACTACTGTGGCCGAGATGGTGACGGTGAAAGAACATCAGCGTAATTGATCTATCACTTTGGGTTTCGGAGCCTCGTTCTGACAAGTCATAGCTCGCGCATATACAATCATGCCATTCGTCTGGTGTCTCGGGTGAGTTCGAACTAACTGTCAGCTCTTGTCAGCTCTCAACAATTTTTATACTAATGTTGCAATTTGCAGATCCATATTAGGTCCGTCCCTTGGAGGCGCACTGGCGAGACCCGTAGTCAATTGGCCAGGAACATTTCTGCAAGGATCGATTTGGGAAAAGTTCCCTTACCTACTTCCCAATCTCGTTTGTACAGTTGTGGTAACTTGCGGAGTAATTGTCGGAATCTTATTTTTGGAAGAAACGCACTCGGAGAAGAAATACCGTCGGGATCCCGGATTAGAAGCAGGAAAATGGATTCTCAGTAAATTCACACGATGCGCCGAATTAAAGAATAGTCGATGCGAGAAGGTGGCAGAGTCTGACGAGATACTTTCGTTGTTGAATGGTGATTCAGAGGATCAGCCGCCAGGATATCGAACAACCCAAGGGTCACCTACTCTTACATCGACTGTGACTTCTAAGGACCCGCAAGAAACCCTGGATTTGAATGCACATGATCAATTTGTTGTTCCTGCAAGAACTAAACCTGCAGCAACGAAGGCTTTTACGAGACAGGTCGTCATCAATATTATCGGTTATGGTATCTTGGCTTAGTAAGTTCACCTGCACGACCATACGAATTGAGTAACTGACGATTTCCAGCCACACAATGACTTTCGATTCCAT
The DNA here is from genome assembly GCA_004786275.1 of Botryotinia convoluta. Taxonomy (NCBI): domain Eukaryota; kingdom Fungi; phylum Ascomycota; class Leotiomycetes; order Helotiales; family Sclerotiniaceae; genus Botryotinia; species Botryotinia convoluta. The sequence continues at coordinate 18,425 of PQXN01000365.1, forward strand.
GCTTCCAACAATGCTTTCCTACAAAAAAGAGGATGATGTTCCACCATTCCCAGAACCTCAATTGCCCTTTAAATTCGTCGGTACATATGGAATGAGCTCTTCAGATGTCGGCGTGGTTCTTTCGGTTCAAGGATTATATTCGATGATTGCTACAATTTTCTTATTCCCAATTGTTGTTCGACGACTGGGAGCTTTGAACTTGTTCAGAACCATGGCAATTTCTTATCCAATCCTCTATATTGTAACACCCTACTTGGTCTTACTTCCGGAGAATCTTAAAATGATTGGTTTGTATGCGGTTGTCATCTGGAAATGCACTTTCTCGACAATGACTTATCCAAGCAATGCTATTCTGTTGACTAATTCGGCACCATCGCTTTTGATGTTGGGAACTATCAACGGTGTTGCAGCATCAACCGCCAGTATTTCCAGAGCCTTTGGTCCGACGGTCTCAGGTTTCCTCTTGTCGGCTGGTGCTAGCTTAGGTTACTCTGGTCTTGCGTGGTGGTGCAGTGCTATCATTGCTATGATTGGTGCTATTATCAGTCTCTACATGACTGACAAGGGAGGAAGAATGGATGTTGACGAGAAGAGTGAAGAGGACCATGAGCAAGCATTCGATGATGAAATGCTTGATCACTGTGCTCCTGATACTGGCATCGCCGCTGGCGCCGAGCCAAGACACATGATTGTCGAACATTAGACGACATTTCGGTCATCTTTCTTATACATTCACGACTTATGAGATTTCTTTTCGAACAATTCAATTCTTGAAGACTGCTTTCGGGAGGGCATCTGTATAAAAATCATTTTGGGCCATTTTGGGCAATTTCCGTGGGGTTCTTATTTCGACGTTAGATATCCCTTCATGCCTTTGAGCGTTATACATCACGGTGATGGTATTTTATATTAGGGTTTATTTTGGGCGTAATTGGGGTTACGGTGCTATACAGAATTGGGTCGTTTGCGAAAACGGTATTTAGTTCTTTGCACTACAAGGATGGTAGGAGTTTCGACAAAAGGGAAATATCATTATCGCACTACCTACTAGGGATGGACCGCCGGACTGCGGTTCCAATTGCAGATTATTTTTCGGCTGACTTGGAAGAATCAACGGTTGGCTTGGCTTGGCTTGCATATTATCTGGCGTTTAGGTAGTTTTATGATTCCTGTCGATGGCATGGGGGGCTACTTGTTTATATATCAATCCTTCAAATAATTTGATTTGAACAAACATTGAATGAATGTCTGAAATGAAATATGTAATTTGGTCCTTCATTGATCAATTTTACCGACTGCTAAGTGTGATGGCCCCTTTTACTACCCTCTGAAAGAAAGTAATCCTCGATTAGATATCCCACGCCGCAAAGCAAAGCTTTACTCGATGCTATCGAGTCAACAGCGCTGATAGAGTTCTGTACCCACCTTCCGTCTACAAGTAAGATGAACTAGGTATGGAGTAATCATTTGTATTCAATTGGTCGAAGCTCTTATCATTCAGCTCCATCAATCGCCTATCTATCTATCAGTGCCATCCATTGAGTGGAAGTGGAATTATCGACCCTAGCATGAGCCTAAGTACAGTGAAATGTTGAATCCATGGATTTTTTTTGCATCTACTCTAGGTGTGTACATTTTGAATCACGGGTAAAGGTAAACCCCACGCATATTCTAGAGGAAGAGACGGCTCTCGTTCAATAATCTTACATTGATACAAGAATATCTTTCGAACACTGGAAAGGAACGTTCTTTTGAAACTGCGATAACGAAAACATCTGACATTTTCGCCGAGAGGCCGGAAAGATTACGGAGCTATTGTATTGGAGAGTGGGAATTTAACATTACACAATCGCAAAGTCGGAGGTTGAGAAAGAGCAGGATGAGAGAGAATAGACGGATTTAAGGGCCAATACACTCAATCGCATGCGCGATTCCGATTTTTAACGACAGAATCCATCCTCGATATTTTCCCATTGCGTGGAAGACACATCGAATGCGCATTCGACGACATTGAGAAGACGATAGAACGATGAACCCCCACTCGCCGCCTACGAGTGCAAGTGGTTACCCGAACAAACGAGCGAGACATAGTCCTCCAGAGCCTCCTAGTACATCTGCTGCGCTAGTCAAGAATGATAGCCCAAAAATTGCAGCAGAGGAAATTGTACCTGCGGAACCAATACTAGTGAAGGCTGAGGCAACTGGTGGTGGTAAGGCGGGACAGAGTAGCAGTTTTCGCAATGTTAGCGCGTGTAACAGATGTCGATTAAGGAAGAATAAATGCGATCAGAATTTACCTAGTTGTGCAAGTTGCGAGAAGGCGGGGCACAAATGTGTGGGCTATGATCCGATCACCAAGAGGGAAATTCCTAGGAGGTGAATCTTATCTTTTTCTTCTGATGAAAATTGGCGATGGAATATTGAATGCTAATACCTGACTATAATAGTTATGTGTACTATCTCGAGACGAGGACAGCACACCTCGAATCCTTGCTACTACAAAACAATATTCCATTTGCGCCAGCCGAAGTTCTGGAACACTCTCCAAAGCCAGGGACAGATCCTGCGGCAGTACAAACTCCCAGTGATGATGGCAAATCGGCATTCAATGGGGATACGGCTCTTGTGCGAAAGAAGGCGCAAGATGAGGCGACATGGAACAAGAGGCAGGACGAATCCGAGAAGGTGAACAAACTGATGTCAAATATTGAGAGTGTTTCCGTCCAAGGAGCTTCAGATAAGAGATACTTGGGCTCAACATCCGGCATATCGTTTGCAAGAGTGGTGTTTGCAGCAGTGAGATCTTCAGTGTCTGGTGCTGCTAGTGATCATAGTGGTGTGAGGCCTTCACGACCAGCAGGAAATTCGAAAGCTGCTACACAAGGGGGGACTTCGATGCGTGATTCATTCTTTGGCTTACATACAAAACCTACGATTAAACAAGCCCCTTTCCCTGATAAGGATGTTGGAAAGAGATTGGTGGACTTCTATTTCGAGCATGCAAATCCTCAAATACCTATATTACATCGAGGAGAATTCATGAAAATGTTTGAGGAGGCATATGCGACTGGAGATACCAAAATTAGGACGCCTCGAGAACTCTATATGCTCAACATTGTGTTTGCCATTGGCGCTGGAATTTTCCTTGGTGATTCGGGCGCTCGAGAAGAGGCGGAAAAGACAATTAATGGCGACAAATCAAAGCGCACAACCAGTGGGAAACAAAGCCAGCCTGAGGAATATCACGCCTCAGCAATCGTTCATCTCGAAGCATGCCTCAGTTCTTCGGTAGATAGAGTTGATGGTTTCGGTGGTGGTTTGGAGGAACTCCAAGCTGTTCTACTCCTGGCAGGATTCGCCTTATTGAGACCTGTGGCTCCTGGTTTGTGGTACATTATTGGAGTAGCGGTTCGCTTAGCAGTTGATCTAGGTCTGCATTATGAAGATGGAAAGGATATTGAAGTTCCAAAATTGGAAGTACCAGGAGTAAAGAATGAAGATGCGGAGACTGCAAGATTACATCGGGAGCGTACAATGCGAGAACGAGGCCGTCGTGAATATATCCGAGATTATAGGAGAAGACTGTGGTGGTGCACATACTCCTTTGATCGACTTGTTTCCACGTGCGTTGGAAGACCATTTGGCATTACCGATCAAGTGGTGACAACAGAATTCCCTTCATTGCTCGACGACAAATATATCACACCTGCTGGTCTGCAGGACCCAGGGGTTGGTGGATCAAGTTACAAGCATGTGGCATATCATTACTTCCGCCTGAGACTGCTACAGTCTGAAATTCTACAGGTATTGCAGCATCAACAAGCATTGCATGCGCGAGCGGGTGGTGCAAATTTACGCAATCCTTTCATGCATACACAACTACCATCTCCTTTCCTGGTGAAATTTGATAGCTTCCGTTCTTGGCGTATTGACATCGACAAACGCCTCTGGGAATGGAAAACATCGGCTCCTACCAAACGGGATATGGGTGTAGAGTTCTCAGTAGACTTTTTGGAGCTGAATTATTGGCAATGTGTTATCATGTTGTATAGACAAAGCTTGAGTGTGCCACCAATGTTTGAAGGAGAATTTAGCACCAGTGAAGAGGTTGAAAGTCCCAGTATACATAATGTGGAGCTAAGAGAAGATGAGGAAAGGGTCTTTTTGAAAGTTGCGGAGGCGGGACAGAGAGTTTTGAGATTGTATAGACAGTTGCATCGAGTGCGACTTGTCAATTATACTTTTCTGGCTACACATCATTTGTTCATGGCTGGGATCTCATTCTTGTATGCTATTTGGCACTCTCAGGTTGTCAGAAGTCGTCTGGTAGGTTTACATATATTCATCTTATTCATTCAGATGGTTACTAATTGTGATTTCAGACAATGGATGAAGTTGACTTTACAATTTTGGCCGCGACGTCTGTCCTTGGGGATCTAATAGATAAATGTCCTCCGGCTGAAGCATGTCGAGATGCTTTCGATCGCATGTCCAAAGCTACGGTTCAGATGTGCATGTCTACTACTGGATTTGGTTCCGGGGCTCAGCAGGGACTTCATTCAAGACGTCCCCATCATACTGGTGGACAACATCACCTACAATCACAACCAGATGATTACTTCAATGCCAACAGTTCTCGGCTTCGAAAACCGCCACAGTCTAATCGCCCGAAGCCTCAGTTCGACATGGGTCTCAATGATCTTTTTACTCCTCAGCCTCCTCCAATTGGCACGAAAGGACATTCTAGGGAGACTTCTGTCAATAATCAATCCAGGAATAATTTTGCTAACGAAAGGCCAAATTCGAGAAATGGCACGGGCTCGAATAATGCAGTGAAGACGGAATTTGAAACATATAGAAATGATTCCAATTCTTCACAAATCAATTCACCAAACTTTGCCATCTCACCCCCATTTAGTAATCTAGATAACAACATGAACCTCGATCCAAACCTTTTTCCGAACCAGCAGAGTCCAGTGCAAGGATATACATCAGCTCCAGGCCAAAGCCAAAATCCGGACATGTATCAATATGATCCTGCCAATGGAAACGGTGGCAACAGTAACGCCTATAATTTTGATTTTCAAAATGCACCGGGATTAAGCTTTTTGAATTACGCGGGTGGGGGTTATGGTGGTGCAGAAGGATCGGGGGGAGATGACTGGGATTTAAGTGGATTTGATATGGGATTTGGAGAGAACTTGGGGGATGTTACGACAGTGGGGGGTGTCGGAGCGGGTGGTGGACCGGCGGGGATTAATCTACTCGATGAGTACTTCTTTGGAACGGGAACTTAAAATCTTGGAACTGATGAAATGAGTTGTTAATTGGGTTAAGGAAGATGAATAGGGAAGGAGGACCCAGTATTTCCAAGCGAACCATGATGCATGGCGTTTAGTGATAGGTATGGTGGACGGTTTTTTTATTTCAATTTCATATTCTTGTAAGAATTCACAACGTGGAGATATATGTAAAAGCTTGGGAAACGATGAATGGGGTATTGGGAATAGGAAAAAGTCGGGGCAGGAGATGATGAAGTCATGTTATTTTTATGTATATAGAGTACGCGGTTTGTACTATATTCACGAATTCACGAGTCGTTCTTTTTTGTTTTGTTTCAGAACTATATTTTTGAACTCTACAGTCAAGCAATCAAGGTTTTTTGTGGTTTGTAAATATCAATAATCCGAATGGAGATTTGTATGTATGGGTCGGTATTTATGAATCTCTTTATCTATATTGATGTGCGCAACGGCTTCCCACTAATAAAATCTTTTCGACTTCTTCGGGAATGGATTTTCGATATTGCTGGAGTTTAAATTGAGATGGAATCTAAACATCTCTCAAGTGAAGTGTAGATATGGCATCATTCTACACTAATGATCAAATCCATATTCAGCAATCAAACTTCATATGCTGAATCATTCCTCAATAATGCGGATAGAAAGTATGTCATTGGGGCAAATGAGCTGCTAGGAGCTTGTTGATAGGGGCAGATCTGTGAATGCGCCATTCTTCCTGAATATCAACGTTTATTATACTAATGTCTAATGTCTAAGGTTCGCTACCTGGAACCCTGAAATACTCTCTAGATCCCGTCCACCCTAGCTAAAGTGCTAAAAACATGACGATAAAAGTCCAACTGAAACTAGTTATCATCGTCACTAGTAAGACTTATTCCTAATTTAAGGTAAATCTTATGAGATCCCCATCCCACCACCATTCTACCGACGGATAAGAGTCCTCTTGTCTTCGCTCTCTTCTCTCTCTTCTCTCACTCGAAGTTTCATTTCGTCTACCACTTCGATCTTCCTCTCTTCTCGTCCCCGATGAAGATCTTGTAGCATCTAGATTCCATTCAATACCCTTATTTCTCAACTCCCTAAGGCAAAAAGCTAATCAGTTACAAATTTCTCCAGTCTCGTTTGTGAAACTCCGACCTCCTGTCAAATACTCCGATCGCACTCCCCGGATTTGTGAAGTGTTGTAGAAATTCCATACAGATGTGTTTGAGTGGGAAAATCTGGGTTGTAAAAAGACAGCGCAGACTGCGAGGAATTCGTTCCACCAGTCATCGGAGGCGTGGAATATCTGGCAGAGGAGATATTGGCAGTGGGTAGATTGAATGTATTGTCGTTGTGTGTCGAGGAGCTAACGTGTGGCATGGAAAGCTTGGAAGTTTTGAGGGTTGATAGTTGGAGGGTTAGCGGTGTATGCAGGAGGGGCTAAGTAGTGTTGACTGTCCATGTTGGATCAAGATTTTACTAGTATTGTAGCCCTCAGGTGATTTTATGGTAGCTTGGAGTCTTTGAAATGTTTGTTTGTCTTCATCTTGTAATCAGGATGTTGAAGAGTATTTATATAAGAGAAGTCGCTTTGGAATAGACATCATTAGCTTAAGAAGCGGGAAATCTTAATATTCACAAATCCTCAGTTGACATTCAAATAATTGGACAGTCGCTCATATACTAAGTATGAAATTTATCTAAAGCTGTATTGATTTCATGGTAGTAAGTATTTGACTATGAATTATATCAAAGGCTTCTTTTTTTGTGAAATGATCGGGCACAAAAAGGAGTTAACGCCATCTTTAGCGAATTATATCCATGTTCGCACGATTTCATTCGAGTCCATTCACTACTGAGAGCACCGGAAATCTATGAATGTATTTGAAGAAACTTCGATATTTTCTTATTCCTTGTTTAATATTCTTCTTTAACGTCCTTACAGGGGCGCGACTTCGAAGTTTCGACTGCAGTGCGATTCCAAAACTTCAAGGGATCGTTTCTTGTTAGATGTCATTTGATCCTTTGAAATCGAATATCCTTGATTTTTCGATGATTCAAGATGTAAACAGGCCCAAATCTCAATTAAATGCTCATTTTCGAAGTGCAGTCCATACTATTGGATACCCGAATATAGAGAAACTCTATGCCCAACCCCTGTATTGATATTCAAAGAAACTTATCGGGGTCACCCAATCATTTTGAATCAAGTTCTCCAGGATTTCTCAGCTTCTCAGTTCCTCGATCAAACTATGTCCATTTCCAGTCTCTCATCTCCTCTCCTGTTTCTCGACCAGTCCTCACCAAATACACTCATATCCCATCGCACTTGATTCCGCCAAACAAAGCAGAAGCCAATCAACACAGCTTCCAAACTCACCACTTCCCATCACTTTCTTTCTACCACTTTGATACACAACATTCAACTCCTTCCCACATTCCTTCCTCCACCCTCAAGATGGCTGGTCAGAGACAATTGATTGACTTTGAAGGGGTTTTTTCTAAACTTTGCGATTTTTCTTTCTTTTACCTGAGCTTTTAGAACGAAGAGTGTAATGTTTTATGAGAGTTGGATTGTCGAAGAAGTTGTTTGTTGATGGTGAGAATGAGGCAAGTATTTTTTTACTGTTGGTTACCGACTCAAATTAGTGTGGAGATGCGGTTAATTCACTATTTCTGAAGCAAATTGCCTTGACTTAATATTGATAATAATTCGCAGTGGATCTTCTGCCAGATTTATCATTTATTCTTGACTTGCCATCTACCACGAATTCATCGACTCTATATCTTGACACGATTTTGGAACGCTCTGTCGAAAAGTGACGATTAGACCAAAAATTCTCTATGCTCAGAGATAAACTCTTCGTTTCTCTTCTTTTATCCTTCTCCTACAAGGTTGATAGCAAAGCAATTCAAATGTTTGCCATTCCATCGTCGCATTGTAACGCTTGTTACATCGGGCAGACATTTTAGCTTTGAACTGATAGAGCTTGGTGCGGTAGATATAAGATTAGATGTCACGTGTCTCGTACATGCATTCGAGATTTGGGATTCTGAAGTCAGATCAGGTTCATCATGTTTTCTGTTCTGTACATTACAATTAACTCATATTTTCTACATAACTATGCCTCGATTCCGCAAACAGAGAATAATGATGGCATATGAGGCCAACAAGTTGAAAAACATCGCCCACATTGAAAGAACCCCTCAATTTGTACTTCTTCTACCTCTCATACAAGACCCATCCTCCAATGTGTCTTCCGCTCTCGATGTCCATTCGGCTCTTACTTCAAAAAGAATTGCTGATGCAAAGAAAGAAGTTGGGGCAAATGACAAGACGCACTCCGCAAATGGATCCGACCTCCTCAGAGATCACCCTTATGACACGTGGTGTGCACTTTTTGTACTCGTCGCTCGTACACCACCTGATCAACAATCTAAACTAATCGAGTTCATCCTTAGTCTTCACAAGATTGAAATTGTGGACAGAGACACGAGTCAGTCGGAAGTTTTGAAGTATTATGACATGGAATTATGGAGACAGTTGCCAGGCTTCGGGTGGGAGGCTCGTGAGATTTTCAACACTGGTTCGTTGTTTACCTTCTCATTTTTGCTCATTTGTCTATAAAACCAACTCTTCACAAAGATACATACTCCTCCATATTGGCAAACAGAGAAAAGACCTCGTATGAAAACAAAAACGCATTTCTAGCGCAACTTTTAGCAACAAGTAAGGTCAGCGCTAGATCTGATGAATTTGAAACCCTTGACTTCTCACTTTTTGCGTTGTGGGGTTTTCGCGATGCATTTGAGAACAAAGGAGGAAAGAGTAAGGATTTGGCGATCCGGGCAGCATGTTGGTGGCTTGTATCTGCAGCCGGGAAATTTTGGTTAAATGTCGTGAATGAGAAAAGTATGCCAGGCAGAACTGGGGCTGGTGGAGACGTGTATGAGAAGAAGGGATGGATCGGTTATGGTCGGGAGAGGTGGGATATCTGGAGAGAGGGCTTGAGGAATGCCGATGGTGATCGAGAGACGAGTAAGTTGATCAGTGATGCTTTAGCGTGTATGGAACGAGTTATAGGGCCTGAGTCTTGATGATTTTATACCAGTATTCTGTTTCCATGAAATGCAAGGAGGAATCAAGAACTCCCCAAAATCTTCTTTCCAGAGTTCTTTTATCAATCAATCGGTCCTATCCAAGCGCATTCCCCAATCCAACAATCAAGTTATGATATTGATCACTCGAAACAATAGAATACCATGGATAATTCCCAGTATACTATAGCAAAATACTTTGATATTTATAACGACGGATTTGCGTCCGCGATGTGCAGGATGCGCCACGAGTTATGTGAGATGTCGGCACCTTGGTGTTGGATCTTTTGGAACGGTATCTCAAAAACTCGATTTCTATCAGCAAGACAATATTGCCTAGCTAATGAATACAAGTACAAGTACCACCTGTGCTATGATGAGTGTAGGGTTACGCGCATCAGCGTTGACAAGGCGTAAGGCCAGGTTCACATTTTACCTGGGTTCGCATTACCATTACCATCGCTCAGTCAGCAACCACAGGAGAGATGAAGATTTGGCGAGAGACTTGTAAAGGTCCAATCTATCATGTCACCGGACTATCTGGAATATCTAGAATCCTAGGTAGACTCTTGGGCTCGGTAGCCAAGCCAGTGGAACTTTGGGCTTAATCAGAATCACGTCACATCTACACGTGGCTGGTGATTTATGATAGACTTTCTAATTGAACGTTATGTCGAGATAAACAATACGTATTGAATTTGAGAAGGATGAGAAGATCCACCTTCAAGCTGTTTTTGCCAGTACCCATCAATTACCTCCCCACTCGCGTGAGAATTAAGCTTAATTTAGGGCTGCATAAACGAAAAGCGCACAGATCTTTTGCCTTACCTCGAATCAAACGTCATCTCCAATCATTACATGTACCTAATAGATATAAAGCAGGTATGCTTGGTTACCTCACACACCGTATCTCATCGGAGAGACCAAGAACACAATATCTCGTCTTCTCAAGATTTCGCCTGAAATTTGAGAAATCATTTTTAAATACGTCCTCCATAAGAACCCACAATGGAGCATCACAACATGGACTCACGGCGACGATCAATTTTCATTGTACTTGGATATAACCACTAGGAAAACAGTTGATTTGAAAAGAGCTAAGCCCCAAGTTCAAGCATCGCGCATCTTCAGATGACTTTTTCTTCTCTCATGCAACTAGACCTAAGCTTTAACACTTTAAACTTCTTTGTGACAGTGAGCACTGAGAATCAGTATTGTATTTCCCTCAGACTTTTGACACGTATCTGCAATACCGAATTAATTGGTTAGAGAGATATTATTTTATAGTCAAAAAATCTGTTTTTTGATAAGATTAAATATAGTTATGTAAATCATTTAATGCCTTATAATCCAGGTTTATAATAAATATCATCACTTTTTCATCTTTTCAAAACCAGCCTTTATTTTTTGATTTTATTTCTTTGCTTTTCTTCTGTTTTTAAACTCATTAATTATATATATATTCATTCAGCTAAGTGGTTTATAACTCTTACTTTTTACTTGCTAGATATACAAAAGTAGTATAAAGAGTCTAGTTTTGAATAAAGGCTTGAAAATTCATCTTTTTAATTAATTAAATTGAATCTTTCAGCTTATACTCTTTGAATAGAATAAAAAGTGTTTCTATATTGTTTTTATACTACTTTTGCCTCTGTTTCGTCTCAAAAGGGGGTGATTGGTGTTACAGAGGTACCCGCACCACAATATAGATTATAATATAAATGTAAGGCCTTGGTGTCAGGACCTACAGAAGCAGCACTATAGGGACTATAAGATTGGAAGATGACTAAAAGTAAAAGTAATTAAATAAGTAATTAGTGATTAAAAAAGATAGGTATTTATCTTTATTAGTAACTACTTTATAATAAGCATAAAGTAAACAGTAATTACAGATTAGCTAGTAAACACAAATTAGATAAGCAATAGTATTATTATAAATCATAGAGTAAATATTATATAATCAAAAAACCGACTTATCGAAATCGGCTTTACAACAATCAACTTGTTGATTCGTAAAGTACAAAGATCTATATAGAAGAATGATCTCATTATAATATAAAGCTTCATACTTAAAACAATTATTAGTTTCTGTCACCGCAGGACACAATTAGTCATCCGGGTGAATCCCGGGGACGCCAAGGGCCGGAGCCTCGGTATGCATTAGAGAGTTGGTAATAGTAAACCTTGAATCTAAGAACTACCAGCTTGACCTACAACAAGCCTACAGTTTATGATTTAATAAAGAATAAGGATAATAGGGATCTATAATATTAGCACTAGAATGAAGTAAAATATAAAGGACTGGATACATCCTAGATTGACCAGAGTATAAGATTAGTTTTGATTAGATTCTAATATATTATTATATAACCCCTTATTTATCAACCTAGTGTATTTCTAGTATATTCCTTACTATTGAACTTTAACACTTTAATCTTATCTCTAATCTTATTAAAGGAGGTAGCTAGTATAGCAGAAGAATATATTAGATTAAGTCCCCTAAATATCCCCTGGGAAGTTTGGTATTAATCCCTAAAATTATAATGCTTTCTGAGCTGAATAAACAAAAGCAGGATTTGCTTCGAGCTATTAAGATTCAAGAGAAAAAGAAGAGTATAGATCAACTCTGGATTAAAACAGGATTATCACCGATATATAATATAAGGGTAGATATAAAAGGGAATCAAAAGAAAAGGAAAGAAGAAATAGATCAAGAATGAAACCACAAGTCAGTATTATTCAAGAAGTACTCTGGAAAGTTTATTGAGAAGCTCTATGAATTTATTTGTGGATATAATAATATATTCGAGATTATACCATTAACTTATAAATAGAAATCTTATAGAGTATTATAAGCTATTATCTTCCTTAAAGGAACCCTAGCTAAATGATAAGCTGAAACTAAATCAGTAATTACAGATTTGACTTAAATCAAATTTATAAACTTCTTGTATAACTTAATTCAGATACCCCAAATTAAATGCTAGGAAATATTCTTTAGATAGTTTGAGCTATAATAAGGATTGAAAGATGTTTAGAAATATATATCTGTCGCAGGTCAAGAGCATATAGGGGTAAATATATATATATAATATATAAGAGGTGATTAGACTAATGATTAGTCTAATATTGGAAGCAGGCTCGGGT
>PQXN01000366.1:0-30919 GCA_004786275.1 Botryotinia convoluta
CACGGGTTCAATACGTAGTTATGTGGATGCCTTAGGCATCCGCCCTCCATATAGTCGGCGCCTCTCCGCCTCCTTCTTTACTCCTTATAGAATATCATATATTTTATCTAGTATCTATTTCTTGCATCGTGATAATATATTCTACCTTAAAAAAGGGTCTTATTATAGCAAAAGCAATCCAACTCTAAAAAGAAATTCTTTATTCCTACTTTTACTTATCCAAGACAGATCTTTCTATAGTTTTTATAATCTTTTACACCTTTTGTATCTTTTGCACCTTTTATACCTCTTCGTTTTCATCTTTGTCTTTGTTTTTGTCTTCGATTATATCTTTGTTTTATCCTCTTTTTTCATTATAGCTAATATACCAAATACTTCGAGTATTAACTCATTATCACCTGTTTTGTCTAAGATATTTAGAACTGAAATCAATAATGCTTTTAATTAATAACAATAGATTATAGAAGAGCTATCTAATCTCTAGAATTATGAATTTTACAACCCCTTTTCTTTATTGATATTAATATAAGATTAATAAAAATACCTTAATCATCTATACAATATTATTAATTATACACTCGATTCACTCTTTACTACTTAACAAACACTCAAACAAGATCTAACTACAAAACATCTCCTCAAAACTATTATAAATAATCAATTAAGTACTCAACTTTAATTGATTCAATTATTGTAATCTCAATTCACACAAAATCTATCAAACACTTCTACTTACAATGAGATTAGCTAACAACAAACTTCGAAGAACCCTAAACCCTTTCGAGAAGAGAAAACAGAATTGATATTTCAACAAAAGGAATACACTGCCTGGAAACAAGGCTTACAAATCTACTGAATAATCGATCCAATTGTTTTCGATACAGAAAGAAAGAAGCTTTTATATTTAGCTTCTCTTATTGATAGCTATATATACCAAAAGAGATTGATCAATATAAATAATATTATTAATAAAACCTTAATCCATATTACTAGCAACTCCTTTCTCAGCAAGCTCGATAGACTTTACATTTCAATCGATATAATACATAAAACCTCAATCCGATTTGATAAATTCAAGATAATTAACAAAATATCTTTTTCGGCTTTTTATATTCAACTAGAATATCTCAATACAATATATCACAAATAACCATATAAAATGATTACAGCAATAAAAACAAAAGTCTTCTATAACCTTTAACAACTATTTATACAAGATTTCAATCCTTGTTCTCTTATCGACATTGATAGTTGGAAACAGAAATTTGAAATTTAGAGCTAAAATCTACAAAAAAATGAATACCTTTTGGAATCAAAAATGAACTCGAGTTTTATATAACCTTATATATCCTCGATTAATACATTATCTGCTGTACTAGTATTATTTAATTCTATAGATCTTAATACTTTCAAAACACAAGATCAATAACAAAAAGAGAAACATTGATTTGGTTTTTGTTATTATTATAAGAAATCTGGTTACTTAGTATAGAATTATAATGCTAAGAAACAAGCAGATATATAATGAACAGCTAGAGAAGGCTCTGGATTCGTAAGCTTCCGAAAAGGTTTCAACAGTTGTGACTTGTATTAAGATACTCCTGCTAATCGAGATAATTAATACTTTAATCAATACTCTAATAATCGAAATGGATTTTATAATCGAAACGATTTCCAGAAATACAATTTTCAAAGTAATTATAGTAACAACAACAATACCCATACTATATTCTATTCTAAACAATAATTAAATATATTTCAAGAATTCATCGAAACCAAGTCTTTAGCATCTTCAAAAAATACATCTAACACTTTACCCTACAATATATTAATATCTCCAATTAATAATTACACAGGAAAAGCCCAATCTCTATATTAAATTGCTTGTAAAGGTTATCAAAGAATATTGAATGGATAAGACAAGCTATAATTAGCAAAGAGCCTTTATAGTTTAACATTATAGATAGCAAATCTCTACTTATTAAAACCATTATATTCCCAACACATAAATCTTCTTTTGATATAACTAACCTGATTAATAACAAATACTTCAGAAAAGCATTCATAGATCGTTCTTTTGTTATTAATTATAAAATACACACTCAAACTCTGCCCTATCGAAAGGAACTTTGCTTAATAGATAGCAAAGTTACGAATATTATTATTGAATATTTTATTATAGATATAATTATAGAACTATATTATAAAATCTAACTATTTTTTGTTATCAAATTATTTTCCAATATATTGATCATCTTTAGCTTGCTATAATTTCAATATTATAATTTGTATATAAACTGATCGAATATAACTTTCTCCTTTATATTATTCTATTGTACCATGCAATATTACCCTCGAGATATATTATATACCATTCGGGCACCAACAATCTACTTACTATAACTAACTACAAATCTATTAATAGTTTGGGAATAATCTTAGATATAAAGAGTTTTGAACACATTATCATTGATTAAGGAATTTCTTGAGGAGATTTATTGATTACCATATATGGAAGACTGATTCGAAAAGGATAAGAGATATAAATCTATTACTAGCAAAAACAAATTAGATATTAAAACAATATTTACACCAGATATGAATTATTATCATATAAGAATTTGTAATAGAGGTTCTTACACACAAGTTCAAATGATAGACAATCTCCCAAATATATATACAGTTCCAATAAAGAAAATGGCTGATCAATATAGACAACAAATCAATCCAAAATGTGATTATCTACCATCATTTTTAATACTAATACCAAAAGTATAGCTATCTCTATTAAGCCCAAATATAAAGAATATTTGTTGGTTATAGGCCTCGAGTTTTGTTTCTTTCTATTGATAGGATAATATTTGTATAATAAGAATTACTTGAAACAAACTTGATTAGGCAGTAGAACATTGGATTATAAACAGTAGGGAATCTCTCAATACAACCACTTTACTACATACAGTTTATCTCAACGAAAAAGAATATAGGGATATCCTACTCGGTAAAGAGGATCTAGCTAAAACCCTATCTCAATTACCACTACACTTACATAATTTTGTTTACAATTGTTACAAGCTAGCTCATTTGCACAAGATCTCGAAAACAAATATTTCTAAATTTCTAACTAGAAAACCTAAACTTAGTGATATGGAAATTCAATAAAAGCTTCCTTTCTAATTGCAAAACAAGTTATCTATATTCCTTCCACATCATGCAAACACTTTTCCACTATATCGAGTATGGGATTATAAGATTAAGCTGATATCTAAAAAGAAGTTATCATACTTTAAGAATTGCTTATTATCATTATTAAAGCTCAAAGTTATATATAAGTGGATTAATAATAACCTTAGTAAAGGCTTCATTCAGAAGTCAAGATTATGTAGTGCTATACCCTTGCTTTTAGTTATTAAGCTAGATGGCGGCATACACATAAAGAATCACTATCCACTCCTTATTGTTCGCGAAACTCTGGATGCTTTTTGTAATACTACAATATATACAAAACTGAATATTATTACTGCTTTCAATAAACTCTGTATTACAGAAGATAACAAATGGAAGACAGCTTTTATTACTTGTTTCGATCTTTTCGAGTCATTCACTATACCCTTTAACCTTTATAATACACTAGCCTCCTTCCAATATTATATCAATTATACTCTGTTTAACAAACTAAACAAATATTATATAATATATCTAAACAATATTCTTATATACTCGACAGATAAATCAGAGTATAGAAAGTATATTCGAACTATAATACAAAAGCTAGCAGATACTGAATTACAGATTGATATAAACAAATACGAATTCGAAATTGTTTCTATTCATTATCTAGAATTAATAATTATAACAAATAGTATACAAATAAACCCTGAAAAGATTATTACAATTATATTCTAGGAATAACCAATTTCGATAAAAGATCTATAACACTTTTTGAGGTTTGCCAATTTCTATCAACAATTTATACAAAACTTTTTAAAGATATACTAGTTTTTTAATAACTTATTATAAAAGGATATTAGCTGGATTTGGGATATGTCATATAGAAATACTTTTACTATACTCAAGAATATATTCATAATAGTATTAGTTCTTATATATTTTGATTACAATAAGTGAACAGTTTTGGAAACAAATACTTCAGATTGAATATTAGGGGGAATACTTTCTTAATACGATTCTGATGGTCTTTTACAACCAATAGCTTATTTCTCAATAAAACATTCTATAATAGAATACAATTATGAGATTTATAATAAGGAGCTTCTTGTAATTATTAAGTCTATAAAGGAGTGGCGATTAGAGCTTCAAGGTTTGTAATAAAAATTTGAGATTCTTATTGATTATAAGAACCTAGAGTATTTCATTATAACAAAGGCTCTAAACTAACAATAAGTCTGCTAATCTGAGTTCCTCTCTCATTATAACTTCCGTATAGTCTATCAACCGGGGTCTAAAGCTATTCAACTAAACGCTTTGAGTCAAAAGAAAAAGGATAAATCAAACTTTGCAATTGGAGATAACAAACACTTGAAGAATAAAGAGTATATAGTTTTATTAATAAATAAATTCGATATTAATCTTTATAATAAACTAAAGACTAATATTCACTTAATATCAATAGATCTTATAATACCTGCAGAAGATAAACCAATCGATGAACTAATCGATAACGCTTATAGAAGATTAGATATGACTTATCAACTTATTATAGCAATCGAGGATCAGTATATATACAAATAGCTAATAGAATTCAAAAAAACATTTCGAATTGTTATACAAGATTACTATATAGCAAATAATAGGATATATTATCGAGAGAGATTATAGATTCCATCAAACAATAAATTGAAAATACAAATCATCTATAGAATATACTCATTTAGCTCAATTGGATATTCAGATCGAACTAAAACAATCGACCTTATTTCTCGCACCTATTAGTAGTTACAAATATACTAGGAAATTGCTTTATATGTATAAGCATGTAAGCTTTATATGTATACAAAGTTATCAAAATCGGCTTTACCCGGATTCCTACACCCATTACCAATCCCCTTTCAAGCTTGGTCTGATATATCGATAAATTATATTATACCACTTCTAAATTATACTTACTATAATTCCATATACAAGCATATTCTAGTTATCGTTTATTGATTAACTAAAATAAAACACTTTATAAAGGTTAGAATGCTTATAACAAAAGAGCTTGTTGATATCTTTATTAGTTGTATTTATACCTTATATGATCTATTAGATAATATCATCTCCGATTGTGGTACACAGTTTGTATCCAGTTTCTAATCCCAATTAGTTGAATAACTAGCTGTAACTCTTTAGCACTCTTTAATATTCTATTTGCAAATAGATAAATAAATAGAACAAATAAATTCTGTTCTCGAGCAATATTTACAAGCCTTTGTGAATTTTCATTAGAACGATTAAATGTAGTGGTTATCTTTTACTGAATTCGCATTGAATAATATAACTTCGGAGATTACTGGCTACTTGTTATTCTTTATTAATTATAGGTTTAATCTACATATTGGTATAGAGTCTAATAAATCTTGCCCGCTGAATATGACTATAGCATGGAAATAAAAGTTTTTCAAGGGCAATAAGATAACAGATAGAATGAAAAGAATTCTATTACAATTACAAGCTCTCATTAGGTAAGTAGTTACAATATATAAAGAAAACGTAAACCGATATTGTACTGATTCACTATACTATTATATAAACCAAAAGGTGTTTGTAAATGCTAAGAATATAAAAATCTCTTAGAAAACAAAGAAATTGGATAATTAGTAGATAGGATTATATAAGATTATAAAAGTTTATTCTTATTCCTATCTTATTCAATTACTAAATAACATTTGAATATTTCCTGTTTTTCATTATTCATTATTCACTTCTATAATCAATAGAATACATTTTTTAGTATAGATTATAATTAACAAATCAGAATCAACTATCATTAGAAATAAAATCCTTGAAAAAAAGGATGACAAGAGTAAGCCAATACAGAAATAGATCTTTAAAGGAGTTATAGATAATCATAATAAAGATGGTCATCATTATCTAATCAAATGAAAATATTATGCTTCTATTTAGTAATTAGTAATAAATTTGAAAGAGAACAAAAAACTATTAACAGAATATTATTATATATACCCTGAAAAGTCTGATTCACTAAGATAGATATTGAATAACCTTGAAGCTAAAGTAATTCTATTATCAATACTAGAATACTCAAAGAAAGTATAGGGAGTTCGAAGATCGATTTACAAAAGAAAAGCCAGATCAATATAAAACATTTAAATTATTAATTCAGCAAATTCGATTGTTCATTTAATTTATATATAATAATAAACTATACAGTGAATTTAGTTTGCTTGGGATAAGCAAGCCCTTGAAAGGGAATACTGTTACAGATTCAATACATAGTTATATGAATACCTTAAACATCCGCCCTCCATATAGTTAGCGCCTCTCCGCCTCCTTCTTTACTCCTTGTAGAATATCATATATCTTACCTAGTACCTATCTCTTGCACCGTGATAACAATAATACAGGAGTTTCGCTATATATAAAGATATAGAAAATAGATATTTCTAATAGTTGATAGCTTTATTAATAAGAGATTGGGTAGATTGAAGACAATAAAATTGAAAGAAATAAAAGATGTAATTAGAAGAATGAATATAATAGAGAATTGTGAAAGTTGTTGGGATAGGTTTGTAGCTTTGATTTTATGAAATGAGTTTTATATTGAATAGCAAATTAAGAATATCTTATATTGAAACAATATTATCTTTATAATTGTTTATAATTGAATTTGAAAGTACTTGGCTTTATAAATATATTTTCATTCTTTCTATCAAAATTCAATAATAAACAGATCACAAAAAGTACTGATTTTATTCGTCAGTGACGAATTGGGCTATTCATTACTGACAAATAAATATATCAATATTGTAATATACACAATAAAAATTTGTATGGGGATTTATATTGAATTTCTTTTCGTCCGGAATATTAATTTTGCCACCACAGGGTGGGACATGGGGCAAAACGAAGCTTATCTTTACGATCTATGTCTTGATATGTATGAAGCTGAGGCGACTGTTTATCAAAAATTGGAACATTTGCAGGGCAAGGAGATCCCACAGCTATTTGCACAGGTCAGATTGCAAGCAACCACGGCACTGGATACAATTCCGGGCAACTCTACTAAATTCTTTGAGATAAAAGGTGTTGTGATAGAGCTCATCGAAGGGTATACATACAAAAGCACCAAGGGACTCTTGGGGAGAGATTTGCAACGAGGCAGTGCGAGTTGTACGGCTTCTTGACAACTACTCAATTCTGGACGAGGACGTGAGGCCTTCAAACATCATGGTCACGAGGCAACCTACGCAGGGCAAGTATCGTGTTATCATGCTGGACTTCGCGCAGTGCACTTTCCGAGAACCTGAGGAGACGGACAAACAATGGGGCAGGAAGAAGTGGAACCAAGACGAGGAGGGTGCGATTGGACTGGTCATGAGACATAGATTGAAGAAGCTTGACTATAATTTTCCGTTCGAGCATTCCAATCATTTTTTGGAGTGGGCAGAGACAGAGTTTCCATCAGAGGATGAGGATTAGGGCCATTCAACTTCAAAGTAGCTGTTAGTACCCCTACCAGAATATCATTTATGATGTGAATCTTGCGTAGGACTAGAATGAGCTTGAATTGGTCAACCGGAGTTCAATGTTCAGAATAGAGTGGGAATTTGAGGCTTCATTGTTCAACTTCAAAATGGGCAATGAGGGCTCAATATTCAAGGTTAGATGGAACAACTAAACGTGAATGTTCGAGATTTATCACAATACAAAAGATTGAAAATAATTACAATATAGGTGTGTTTTAGAGCCTAGGAAAAAATCAATGTGTCAAGGTTTTTGCGGCAATTTTTGTATGCCGAATTGAGTTATATCTTTGTTTTCCTCGAAAGTAAGTCATATGTCCTGGGGTGCATTGGACAAGTTCTGTCTTATCAGAATCCCTCTCCTTTCTCTCTCTCTCTCTTTCTATCCCTCACTTTGATCATCTTCTTTTGTTTACTGGAGGGTAAGGGACCGGAATCCTAAACCCCCCTCTCCCAGCATCGAAGGATCCCAAAAACACATGATTTTACATCATTATATAGAACCAATGGGAATGTGTGTTGCTGTACCCTCAATATGATACAATGGCCTAATCGCAAACATATAAGCCTCTTACGGTACACAAACGCAAGAACCTCGGCAAGATCATCAGTGGGTGTACGGACTGATGGGACACTGTAAAAATGAACTTGCGAATATCTTTTGATATATCAACTTGTATATTTTAGGAATTGTTACAATTATTTATTTGAGATAAGATAATTAAATCATGAATTCTGATATCAAATAATCAAAGAATGAATTTGTTATAAATTTCGATAGTTGGGAAGTGTCCCGTCAATCCATGCACCCACTGGTGGATGAGTCTCCCGCAGGCTCGATAATATACACCAAGTGACCTTTCCAAGTTATACACAGAGGATTTTCGAGTTCAAGTTACACCTGTCTCATATGCCATAATTCGGCATAATTAACATCTGGTACTAATGTTTGTAGTGGTAAAAGGAGATATAGATTCTAGTGTCTATTGTACACGTTGCTTTAGAGCCCACTCTCCCCTTCCGCCGCAATGACAGCGCCGAAGGGTGTAGATCATGATATGTCATCATGTGACGCAAGTAAAATATATGGCTCAAATTAGGGGGAAACATGTGATGCTTTTCGGCATATCAAAAGCTTCCCCATAAACCTTCGCAGAACGATCTTTTGGCAGACTACAAAACATTGGGACCTCTATATACGGAACTGATTACATGAATGCCAAAATCTAATTGTCTGAAACTTCAGATGGAGGATGTGGTATGTTAGTCTAGTATACAGGGTAGAATCTGGAAATACAACAGCTAATTAGCTCCTCTATTAAATATTCCAATGAGAAAGAGATGCTTACTGGCGAGCTTAAGATAAACTACTTGATGAAATTGAGTAGAATAACTACTGTAGGTGAAGACGAATCAAGCACTCGCCTCACTGTAACAATTTCGACATCACGAGAATATCACGTGCTAGAGAGCTACACAACACTAAGTGGCGTGATCTTCACTCCTTAGCAACTTACTAAAATTTAGTATGACACAGCCCTAAACAAACGGGCATTTAAGTCCGCCCGGTAAAAGAAAAAACCCGGCTTTACCGAGTCCAATCAAATAAGCCGATCTTGCATACCGAGTATGAATCAAAACGAGGAAAAAGTATGCGAATCAGCAAGAAGCCGTCCAGGTAGACGTGAGACTACAAATGAGGGATTTTCCAATCATTAATAGACTCACGGATACCAGTATTCGGACCGTCACACGGATACATGCGCCTCTCAAGACAGAGTGGCTGTTGATGCCCTAGCTCCCCGGAGTCGTAATCACTCGATTACGCGTTGCCGGCATGCAGCATGCGGGAAGAGGATCCAATCGGACGAGTCAACTGGAATATGGACCATAACTTCATGTTCCACGAGCTTTCAAAATGAAAAATATACTCCGATCATTTTGCACCGTACTGGATTACGAATGGAGGGGCACGGGAAGGCGCGTGAGGGAGTTTCGCGTTTGTCATCGGATTATTCGAGCCTCTCAATGGAAATGGCTTTTTCATGGTAAGATGTGAATTACCAGCCTTGAGAGCCATGACACATCATCAGATGGGTACACAAGTCAAGAGAAAAAATGAATTTGGGTATCACAGCAGTTATTACCCCGCCACATAGACATCCGGCCCTCGTGTATGTTACACCCTTTCGTTTGTCTACGTTCAAGGCCCCAGTAAAGCCTTACTTTGTCGTACCACACCGTTTGTCTCGACAAATCTTTAAGCAAATTTGAGATGAGGATTCTTGATTCATGGATCATAGCATCAGGCATATGTGTTGAATTCCCAAACTAGTCATCTCCTCGCGTTTCACAATTTTTTTTTCAAATTATCCGCGGCATTTTTGCCTCGTGTGGTTACACAAGACACGTAAGTCCGTATTGTATAATGTTACACCATTCAAAAAGTTGAAGTGCATCCTTCTTGTGTAAGAAGGAAAGTGCCGTGGCTATAAACGGCACTTGATGGCTCAGCGAGATGTATTCCAAGCCTTAGATTTATATAATCCTCTTCATTACCCAAGTTTCGGTCTTTTCTCTTCTTCCATCATTCTCGCAGTTCATGCAAGAAATGGCACACCGAATTTCTACATTTCTCTGGCTATCTTTGTTCGCAAGAAGTCACATTGTACCTCAGTCTTTACCATTGACTTGACAACAAACAATCACACTCTTGCATTCCCATTGAGAGCCCGTTTCCGAGATCCAGTCAACATTTTGATTTCGAAGTGTTACCTATGTATCATTGTCTCATGCTACGGAAGATCAACAACTTGACGGGAGTTATGAAGTTGGAGCCATGCGGTTTGTTACGTCCCATATTGTATGTTTGAGATCCAAGACTAATCTTATGAACAGGTACTACTAGCAGGCCTATTGTTGATAAAAAGGCTAGTTTTTCCATGAGTCGTGTGTGAGGTGTTGGCTATCTTCCACTGCGCACAATTCTATCCAAAGGAAGCTCAGTGCAGATTCTGACCCGGAACGTCCTGCCGGGATTTCTGCCAATCGTGGCTGGGACCTTCTCTCAGAACCACATCAATTCCTCCTTAGTTGGAGCATCGGACTATGCCATTATTTTGTCGTTCTAGACGATGTTCCCAGAGCCGTTTAGACTCTTCACCACGCTTCAGGCTACCGTTAGTCAGAGCTCGGTCTAGAGACATTGCATTGTCGAGCACGGTTTTCATCGTCTTGACAGACTGGCAGAAGTGTCTTCCGGGGCTATGATGCTCGATAATTTGTACTCCGGGTCAATATCGTGGAGCTTCAACCTCGTTGTGGTAGATCCAGTGTGACAATAGACAATCTGGAAGTATGTGTTATTTTTCTTCCTTTTTTCTCCAATGTTGCCCAATTCACAAGCGTGTGTACTAACTAATTAATAGTCATCTACCAACTGGATTCCTTAGTCACCACTTCTCCTCGTGGAAATTTCTTGTGACTATGTCCACTATGATCCAAGAGCCTCATGGAGAGTCACGTCTTGCAAAACTCGGCGAAGGTCAAAAGGTCAAACCAGTATCAGATGACTCATGGTTAGTTGTCCCGATAGACACTAGTCTTCAGGATCTTACAATCGATCTGGAATACGCCTTTTGTTTCAAGGTACTCCGGTCTCAGCAGAACCTTAGACATCAAGTTGGGACTTCTCTTGGAGGTGCACTAAGCATTCTACGGCATCAATTGTTATGGTGTGGCATAGCCATTCAAGAGAGTGGAGTATACTTCTTTTGTCCACCAGCCCATATATCATGCAACAACATTCGCTAACGAGTAGGGACCTCTTCGCACATAGATTTTGTCGCAAAGTATACTGCAAGATCATTCTTCAACCAAAGGCTACGGCTACATTTCCGAACATTATTCTCTATTTAACCTCGTCATTGGACTTGAGAGCAAGTCAACGAGGAACGTCAATCATATACAGACGAAATCACTTAGGACATACTACGTCCATCGGCATTAACCTACTATAATATCGGCAGGATTCTATCAAAAAGCATAAAATGAATCGCTGAAGCAATAGTCACAATTGTGGGACTGATCCAGTCCCTGTTCAGAGAGAGTGTGGCCAGCACATACTGCAGGGCCGAAGAAAGTTGATGAGAGCATCTTGAAGATGAATCTTCTCGATTTTTACTCCCATATCGACACTATCAGCTCGCTTTGGGTAAATGATGCCCCCGGTGCATTAATTCGAAGATATCCTCGAATATACAACAGACATCGGATTGCGGTTAGAAGCCCTGCGTCAACTTCCGGATGTACGCAAAGTCTTCTACTTGTTTACATCACTATTGGCATTAGAAGTAAACTGGGAATCCCGGAGATCATACGAGAAGTGGAAAATACAACAGAAATCCAAGTACTGCATCTCTTTCCTCGTCTAATATAGGTGAAGCGGATCCCCAGATCGAAATTGAGATATAATGATCACCGATGCGAAACAGCTCGAAGAGAATAGTGCTAGTGTATCCACTAGGGAAGAACCGAATTACCACTCAAGTATCCCTTGTCGACATCCTCCAGAATGGAAAAAGGTGGTGGATTCTTACAACGAGAAAGCAGAGTCAGATTTCAATGCCAGAGAACGGAAACGTCGTCAGGCTTGGTTAGACAAGAATCATAATCGGATAGAAGGTTATCAATCATTATCTAGGCAACACGATCACGCTCTCTACATCTCAAAACAATACACTAATTTTCCTGGTGTCAGGTATGCTCACAAGTATAACGAATTAGACATTCCTTATCGCCTAACAGAAAAAGAATAGCTGGAATATCCCCAATAGGCCAAGGAGGACGATTCAAAAAATGTCTACAAACCTAACTTTCGAGAAGAACCGGACTTGCCCCTATCCGAATCAACTGTCCTTATCGACACCATATAAAAATTATAGCGGAATCGTCGGATAAGTTAAAAGAGATTGGGAAGAAAATTGACAAGTTCCCAGATAAGAGGTTAATCTTTGCCTCAAATTACTCGCTCTTACAAATTCACGAAGTTCTTGAATCAATTGTGCCATCAAGACAACGAATGATCGTGGATTGGGAGTGGGAGTCTTCGCGAATCAAGAAATTCCCATGGGAAGTTTAATTCTCTCAGAGCAATCAACTCTTAAAGTCAATCGAATGGATGTGGACGAGAAGGAATTATTGATGAGATTGAGGAAATTATTGTTGGAAGATCAGAAGGAATTTGATATCTTACACAATGCCATTCCCTGAGATGGGTTGAAGGAAGCTGTGAGAACGAATGCATTTAGAATCCCAAGTAATGAGGATACATTAGTTTGGCCCGTAGGAGAGATTGGGTTGTAATTTCAAGCTGTCCGAATCAACCACGCTTGTTTATTCAAACGGGAGATAGTAAAGGTGACACTTGGGGTTGGAGTTGTTGTTTATGTATGGCAGTATATATCCAATATGTTACAGACGGTGATGAGTAAATAAGTTGGTATATAGGTACTGACACATTGGAAGTGGCTGGGGGACTATGGTTCGGAAAAAGAATAGACGCGTACAGTCGACGGATTGAAGCAGAGAACTCTCGAGCTATCCTGCGAGGAACTCGGAGGACGAATCGTAAAGATATCGAGGTATCGAGCGATCAGTCTATCAACAAACCGTTAAGTCATTAGGCGAACAACCCTATCAAGGAATTCTCATCCAGGAAGTTCTTCCTCATTGATAGGAGTGGGAAACCCTTCCAAAAGGGACGAGAGGATTTATTAATACATATGTAATAGTTACAGAAAACAGTTATAGAAACTGACGGAAAAGGTGGTATCGAAAACACATAGAAGAGTTTAATAACTCATCAAAAATAAGAGAATACAAACCCATTTGCGTCTTCTGTAATTCCATGAAACTTTATAATAATATGATTTTCAAAGAACTTATAAGAATCGATTCGTTTTGCCTATAAATATATCCATAATATTACATCTTAATTAAAACATTTTTCTTCTTTTCCTATTTTCTTTCTTCTGAATTCTTTTATTTTGTTTTATCATCTTCTTTTTTCACCCCTTCTCTATTCTCATCTCATCTCATCTTATGATATCTCACACCTATAAATGTTTATCCTCTCCATTTTCATACAATCATTATTACAACCAACACCACTATTCAAACCAATCTATACAAACCAACCATACTTATCTCATACATCATTTCCTTATTTCATAATCCATACTATTCTATCATCTCATCCCCATCTCCCTCCCTCCTTTCTTCTCTCTCTTCATATACTTATCACCACCATCCAATCCATTCATTCTCGCCCATCCCATCCCAACATTACCATTTAATCCAAATACCAAAATCTCCAACTTATTCAATCCCAAAACCACCGAAACCACCTCCCACATTTTCCATTTCCCTCTATTCCTCATCAATCCTCCATCAATCCTCCATCACTCATTATCTAACCCCATCATCCAACCATCATTAGATATCTACCTAGATAATCCCACCATCTAATCCCATCATCTCATTATCTTCCAACTTCTCATTCACCACCACTTCCCTCCCATCGAATACCCCTCCCTCTCCTCTTCTCTCCTCTCTTCCTTCATTCTCCTCCCAAAAAAAAACATCCTCATACTACCTTTATACCACGCATCACTTTCGTATCCTCTATCTACCCACCCACCTACCTATCTACCCACTTCCATCTCCCCCATCTCCTCTATTTTCACCCTATCCCTAATCTTATCTCTCCCTCCCCCATCTTATCTCACATCTCCTACTCACTCCTATCCACCCTATCCCAGTATATCCCAATCTTCACAACCCCTACAATCTTATTCTATATCATTTTCAATCATACCTTTTCTTTACCCTCTTCTCTTCTTCTCGAGATATCATTATATCAACTCTTCAGCTACTAGGTATAACATCCCATTTCGAATTTCCACGGCACTCTTACAACTCACAACCAATAATCTACACTCCGCAACTCACCTATCATCTCAAATTCCTAATACCAATCAAACAACCCAAACCTCTCATCTTTCACATCATCAAAAAACCAAAGAATAGAATCTCCATTAATAATTTTCATAATGAACAACATTGTATTGATATCGTATTTGCATGCTTGCAACGCTAAAACTACTTTTCACAACTATTTCTTCTATTTTCAACCCCACATTCTCTTCAGACCAATTTAAGTCTTAACATCTGGCTCGGTTCTACCGATATACTCCTTAAACTTCAACAACTCCACAGCGAAGTCTACATTATCCTTCAAGAATACTTGAGCATCTTGACCATAGGTACTCTTATCATCTGTATGTTTCTCAATATACAATCTGATAGTAGCACCCGAAGAACCGGTACCACTGAGACGAACAACGATTCGGGATCCATCAGAGAACTTAACGTAAAGACCTTGGTTGGGGGAAACGCTGCCATCAAGATCAGTGTAGGAGAAATCACCGGCGTCAGAAACTGTACGGTCTGTGAGGTAATATGTGAGCTACTTTGTCATGACATCAAAAAACTGACAGAGAAAACTTACCACCAATCTTACTGCCAATGAATGAAGAATCCTCAATCTTGGCATTCAAATCCTTAACAACCTTTGCAGCACCCTCACTGCTAACATCCTCATAATCGTATCTAGTGAAGAAAGTACGTCCATAGATAGTCCAGAAATCATGTTGAATCTTGGCAATACTTGGAGTAACACTTGGATCCTTCTCACCGATAGCGGCAATAATGTTCAACCAAGCAACGACAGCCCAAAGACCATCCTTCTCACGGATATGGTTTGATCCAGTACCGAAAGATTCTTCACCACAGATGGAAAGTTTATCAGCATCGAACAAAGCACAGAAGAATTTCCATCCAGTGGGAACCTCATAGCAGTTAAGACCTTGTGCTTTGGCAACAAGATCAACAGCTCCAGATGTTGGCATACTGCGGGCAAGACCGTAGACACCTTGTTTCTTGAAGTATGGGATAGATTGTGCATAGTGAGCAATGATTGCAAGACTGTCACCAGGGGAGACAAATGCATTAGCACCGTAAATCATGTTACGATCTCCATCTCCATCACTTGCAGCACCGAAGTGGATCTTTCCCTTATCAACAGCCTCAACAAGTGAGTGAGCGTAGGTCAAGTTAGGATCTGGGTGACCTCCATTGAAATCTGGTGAAGGAATACAGTTTTGTGTGCTAGAGCTAGGAAGACCCAATTCAGTCTCAAAGATAGCCTTTCCGTAAGGACCAGTGACACCGGAGAGGGCATCGAAAAGAACCTTGAAGTCGGTGTGTGTTTCGAAGAATTTCTTGATGAGAGGGAAATCAAAGATATCCTTCAACATCTCAACATAATCGGCACACGAATCGATAATCTCAACTTCCAATGAACCATATGTCTTTGTACCAATTGTAGCAATGTCGACTTCTGGGATATCGGCAATCTTGTATTCGGTAAGAGTTTTCGAAGCTTCGAAGATCTTGTTTGTCACTGATTCTGGAGCTGGTCCACCATTTGCGAGGTTGTATTTGATACCGAAATCGTTCTTTGGTCCTATTCATCAATCAAAATATCAGCCACGATCTTTCTTCTCCCACTACATCATCACTCGGATCCATTCGACCTCATCATCCCAGAACCCCTAAATGAAGAAAAAGACCAAAACATACCTCCAGCATTATGACTAGCAGTCAACAAGATACCACCAGTCGCCTTTCTCTTCCTGATAACATGCGACGCAGCGGGGGTACTCAAGATACCATTTTGACCGATCAACAACTTCTTAACACCGTATGCGGCACCGATCTTTGCAATCAATTGCACAACCTCTGGGTTCCAGTATCGTCCATCACCACCAATAACGAGGAAACTGTCCTTGACACCTTCGGGGATTGAGAGGAGAATAGAGGTAACGAAGGACTCGCTGTAGTGCTCTTGTTGGAAAACAACGACCTTTTTACGGAGACCAGAACTATATCATGAGGAAATTAGCAAACTGGACTAAACTGAAATGAACTTTGATATTCGATTTTTGTAAAGTATTGAGTAATAATCAATATTCCAGTCCATATCGACCAAATGGAACATTGGATCAGGAAGAGTAGAGGTGGGGTTCATGCTTCCAAAAACAAGTACTTACGTTCCTGGCTTCTGATCCGTAAAAGGTTTCAAAGAAACAGTCTTAACACTCATGATTTCTGATATGAATTTCTTTGAGATGAAGTATGAGAGACAGAAAAGTAGGCGTATGGTATGAGAATTAAAAAGGGGGCAAAGGAGTTTTTGATGCCAACAAGACAAGCTCAACCAGCGGTGTTGATATTAGCTCCTAGGTGGAGAAGTTCGTTTGGTGGGGCATTCGTTGGGAGGAACTTGGACAAGGAGACAAGGTATACATATGGATGGATTTGATGGCCCCACTCTTCGTGATGGGATGAGGGGTGAAGATCTCAGACGATGGATTACCTCATACTCATAATAGCTAAGTTATAGGAACTAAGTTATGTGTTTTTTTGGACATTCCCATACATATTTGATATTAGACTATTCTAATTCTTGACGTCGTTAAAATCTTGATTAATCATGATTTTATTATTGCTTAATACTACTCGAGTACCTCTAGAAATGATGATGGAATGATTTATCAGATATTATGTAATTAGGGTCGTAGCAAATAATCTTATCCAAATTCGAAATAGCTTTCAGCCTCATATCATAAACTATCGGACGGCCCCTTAAGCTTAGTCTTAATTGTTAGGAACTTAATCTCGTTCCGGTTTAGATTATAGAACATTGGGAATGTACTGTTACACCATGCAGCTTCGAATATTCTCATCCAAATTCAATAATTATATAATCCCGACGTCTCTCAAGCTTCGATGACATATCCTGATATATGTATGCCACTGTCCCAATCGAACATTATCGGGTGGTTTTCTACATAAGGTTGCCGTTGCAGGTGGTATGCAACCAGTTCCTTTCAACACCGCATGGATAATTCCTAGCGTTACGCCATCATACGATAAGACGGGAGCTATCGAAGAAAAATCTGGTAGTATTTTCTACTAGGCAAACTCGTATTACTGATATTGACAATCAAGTAACCAGCTTCAACAATTTCCTTCGTCCTTTTCATAACGTAGCAATGCAGCCCTCCATTCTCTTCGTTGGGGGTATCAATCTGCACAAACATACTCACAACAAAGTATCAACATGATCATCCCACTCATCAATGCCACGAAAGAATCTGTTCATGTTCATGCCTAACAAATTCAGAAATTCAGCATGTGAAAACTAACACTAATCACTAAACCCTCACTTCGAAACAGGTACTTGTTGAAAAACTCTCTCCTTCCAATATCTCGCCTCCTCAATACTCTCCAAAATATCTTCTCTCCCTCGATGTTTTCCCTGTTTCTTTGGTTGATCAACCAAGACTCTCAAATCGCACCAACGCTTGGCAGCTTCTTTGATACTGCTTACGTCCAAGATTCGATAATGGAGATGCTCGATTATTTGTTTGTAAGGTCCTTTGCTCAAGAATGCTTTATCGGCATGAACACTATTTCCAGCGAGTAATGCGCGACGGGGTTCGGGAACCCATGATTTGATGTATTTGAGAAGAGACTCGGCAGCTTCGGTGGGAGTGGTGGTTGAGGAGAGAACTTCGGAGGTTAGACCAGTAGAGGCGTGGGTTGTGGTACACCATTCATCCTGTAGTTTGGAGACTGTAAGTATGCATGCGAGACCTTCAATGAATGAAAATGAAGATATTATAGAGAAAGAAGAGATGTGCAAGCTTGCAAACCAGTGTTCAGAGAAATAAAGGAGGTACAAACCATTTTATCCATCGTCTCTTGATCCTGATGAATCACAGCATTCCAACCCTTCTCGTCCATCACTTCCAAATTTCCATTCGTAATTACACATGAGACTTCAATAATGACATCGTTTTCAACATCCAGTCCTGTCATCTATATGATATGCCATTGTTAGCTTGCAAGCTTTAGGATGTTATATCCCTCAAATTCTAATCCAATGAGAACATTGATGTTGGTATATCATTTGATGAACAGATGGACAATAGAGGGGTAATAGTGAAGAAATATATAACATACCTCACAATCAATCCAAACCAATGGATGACTGGTGCTTACTTCCTCCATCTTATGAATACTCAACCTGCGTGCGTCCTTATATCAGAATCCAAATCCAAATTCAATGATTGAGAATCACAAAGATACAGTACTCGAATTGAATGTCGTCAATGTTGTTAAATGAATTGAATAAAAATCAAAAAGTATGTATGTATCTTACAAAACCAATCCCAAAATTCTCACATCGTACCTGCTCATCTAATCTCATCGCATGGTGAAAATCCGCATAGGTAACCCCGCTATAAGGCGCCTAATAGTATTGATAGGACGAATAAATATATTGATTGATTCGAGTGATACATACCCTCCAGGTCCTCAATTCTAGACATGCAACACAATAATTTCAGGGTCATGTGAGCTTACTCATCTAAGCAGTGTCAAAGTCTAAGCCGAAGTCCATCCGAGCTTTACAATAATTTGCTGATTATGATGGTCACATGAATTGGGTATTTCGATTCATTTGATTTGCTGAAAGAGGTTCAGTTCTATCGGCTATTCTTGACTCTACTTGGCTCGTACCAAATCAGGATCGATGAAATGTTCAGACATACAACGAATGGTTCCATCCAGCCAGATCACTTGTAAGATGTAGGTCTGGTCCATCACACATTCACATAATATGCGTACCATTATCTACTCATCCTCATTGGCTCAAGTTATCCAACATCAAACCGTCACACCGTTGATTCACACTTGATGATCACTCCGGAGAATCACAAGTTTTCGTTCCCTCGCAGTTAAAGTTCAAAAAGGGGCAACTGTCGCATATCCAGCACAGTTCTGCCTATTTCTTGTAATCTACAATCTGCGTATTACGTAAGGAACATGGGGCCAACAGTTGGACTGGCTGATTATCTGGTTGGACACTATCCTCACATAGGTATTCGTAAATGAGCTGTCTTATGATTTCTATGGATATGGCAAGAAGCTTCGGACTAAGGGTGAGCGATAGTGCTAGTATCGCCTCCCGTCTCCTTCTCATATAAATCTTTTGAAAGACTATCTTCAGAAACGCTTTCTCTGTTATAGGTACTATTTCATTTCACCTTGACTTGAAAGTTCAATATGTCTCTCAAAGGCAAGGAAGTTGAGTTGCCGCGCGAAGTATATTATATTCTACGTACAAATTGCCGAATGACACCCAAGGATAAAGCATTATACGAGCGTATAGCAACATTGACAGATCCCAAATCAGTCACACGCACCGAAAAGAATCAGTTATTCGGACTGCCGCCACCGGATGAAGAAGATAGACTTTGTCTGGAGAAATAGGTCTCACCGTGTCGGAACTCAACGATAAGGTCATGAGTAGCTCAGATACTCTCTCTGAATTAGAGGTCAGCATCGCAAGGTTTGGCGTTACGCACGTTTGGGGAAATCTTTACAGTGGTAAAAGAAACTTCTCGTGGTTTATGGAGTTTGAGGAAGAGGAGAAGGGGCTAGTCAGAAAAGTACACGATTTATTGGAAGATTGCTACGATATTGAAATGAGAAACCTACTTCAAAAACGCTCTGAATATTTTTCCCAAATTAGAAAACAGCAGCGTGAGAAAAGAGAACAGGCATGCAATGATTACTGGAGACGTGCGCGACCGAAATGGGTACGGGAGATTCTTGCCGCAAAGCTGCCGCATTGGGGTTCGTTGTTTTTCGAACCGATTATCGTGAAGGGACAGATGAGAAATGGCGAGTCTTTAGAGGAACTTACAACATGACGGTGGATATAGTGTTAGGTAGATCGTGGCGGCAAGCATTTTTCCTAATCGAAACTCATAGATTGCGTTTTGTTTCTGATCCTTTGTTGGGCGAGGCGAGCATCGACGATTTACGGCAACGATTCGTAACGATGAGAGAACGGGGCGAGCTTGCCAATGGTAGAGCGACAGATTGTTTTCTGGTTGTAGATGATATAGTTCTTGATCACGATGTCATATCTATGAAGACTCCATCCATACAAACCTAAGCGTCCTTGAAAGCCAGATCCTTGGGAGTCTACGCTATCTATACGAGCTGTAGATCCCGATTATAACAACGCAGTATCCATGAAACCGGAATCGAATACGTCTGACTTTCCAGGTGAAATCACAATTCCACTCCCCAAAGTTCTCGACTGGTTATAGTACAGCTCCATGTCCAAAAGCGAGGATTGGGAAACACGATATCTAAATACTAAAATAGGCCCTGCTGAAACAATGGTTTGTAATTTCTCATAACTCTAGGCCACCAGAAGCAACCATGAAAGTTGAGTTTCTGACTTACTGATATGATATCTAGACCACTGGAGCATATCCAGCGTATCGTCCAGGCACAGAGCCCCCATCAGTATAAGTTATCATGAATAATGTGTATTGGGATTCCAATTTTGATCCGCAAAAACACGATTTTATGTGTCTCTTGTGGATATTTCTCGGTTTGACAAAACTGTGAAGTAATGCGATTTTGAACAGAGATAGTCTAAATGGTGGCAAGTTATCCTCTCTATCATATTAGAGGGTGTGCCAAAATATAGTACTGACAAAAGTTTATGTATTTTATTTCATCTTTTTTCTTGTAATTTTGGGTGTAGACATCGAGATGATTTATAGTCCTATTCGTTGCCATGAAATTGTAATTAAAATAGTTCACTTGTTGACCGCAGAAAATCCAGATATATGGTTGGTTCTCGTGGAAATCGTCGTGCCAATTTTCTCCTTTGAAATGACCCATGTTATTCAATAAAGGCCCAGTAGATGCAGCCGCTATCGTATCTGTCATTAGTAGAAACAGGCTACGTCGGTATAGCAAATGCTCTGCCAATAGTCGCAGCAGCATTGGTAGATCAAGTACTAATGGACCACTAACATCCTATGCCTTCAAAGTTGGGAGTGCAATCACAATTTCCAGTTGTCACATTACTTTGAAGACTCTCGGTTATATCGAGAACCAGCACAAATCACGTACCATGATTACCATCATTCAAATCATCAGGTGAGAATATCAGGATCGACCAATTGCAATTGCAAGCCTCATACATTCTCCAATATATGTATCTAAGAAGCGCCAGAAGTCCCATTTAATTGGACTGTGCCTTCTCTAACACAATAACAATACCCCGGAGCAAGCACACACGAACTAGTATTTTTGACATCCAATGTAAGTGATGGATTCCACGCGATGAAATCACGCACATTGACTATTCATACGCAGAACAATTCGTCAGTAGGCGAACATAGACATGCAATCTCAATGGGGTGGATATCAGGAACAAAATGACGAAACCAATCAATTCAAGATATCGCATGATTACCAAGAAAAAGCATCCAAACTCACCATCATAAAAATGCGCAATAAATCCACATATATTAAGCCTATCCGACTTACTCTCAAGATGCTGCGCGTAACTCTCACAAGATCCAGAAGTACCAGGAGCGAGTGGAAGATCCTTAGTTAATGTGGCTTTGGGCCTGTAAGCACGGGTTTTCGTGGGTGTGCCGACGGCGGGCCATGTGAATGGCGTGGTGGTCAAATATGTAGTTACGAAACAGCTAGCGGGTGCTTCGAGTTGGAAACAGGGATGTTTGGTTCTGGTTGTTGTGGCTGATGTGGTGATGGAGAGATATGTGGTTGTGGTTGTGACGGTGGCTGTGATAGTAGAATCTAAAAGGGGATATTGAGGTGGAGATGCGATGATGGAGTGGAGATCTGGGAGGAGTATGTAAAACTATGAGAAGTTTTAGTTACATCTACTGGATTTTTCCACGTATAGTATAACGATTCGTATGGATTTGTATGAAAGACACTAGAAGTTTAGACTCACCAAAATACATAGAAACCTAATCATGCTGAACAATTTTTTTAACTTTTTTATGGATGTTTTGGATGGACTAGAAATCAAAGGATGTCCATTCCTTCATAACCATCCCAGGAATCCGGATAGACCTATCTCACCTGGAAAGTTATCCGTACAAAACACGCTGCAGCCTTCGGGGGACAGCTCGGATCATGCTTAGACTCGGAGTGAGCGGTTGTAATGGGGTTAGTGCTCGCTTAGAGTTGTCTGTGCCGCATCTTTACTTCGAAGTTCAGGGGTTTGAATAGGTAGTTGCCAACTTTTACTGAGGTCATGGTGTTGGGATGGATTTGTTTGGTTTGAGAAATGGAGTATTCTGATACCAGTTGGTTGTGGAATTGGAGAAGTAGTGAAGTGGTCTTGAGGAAGAGATGATTATTGAGATGGATTTATGAAGGAGTTTTTACCGAGGGAACTATTTATCAAGTAATATTGTGGTGATAAAAAACAATCTCAAGAGCTCCCCAAATACTCTGATGTCGGGACCAGGCTGAAGTTTTCGTCGCCAGGCTCTTCGGCAAAGTCTGATTTATGCCTCCTGCCTTCTACCGGTCTCTTAGCACCAATAAGCTTTCCGTGTTCACTCATCGTCGTTGTTGATAGATGTGGCAGCAACTTTTCATCGCTTATTTGAGAATCGGGGACAGGAAGTTTAGTGTGTTGTAGGATGCCGTTATCATCATCTAACTGCATCGATGAGGGCAAGCAAGCGTTGCGACTACTGTACGCACATCGGGGTTGATCTGAACGAGGACCTTGTATCATATTCAGGTCTCAGGTTTATGGTCAGTTGAGTAAAGAAACTTCACTTTTTAGAACTCGGTTTATCTGGTCTCGATTTACAAATATCAGACCGGATTATACTGGACACCGCAGATTTACGACGGAAATTTTACGAACCTCGATCAGGACACCTGAAACGAGTCTAAAATTTAGATCAGACTAGGAATCAATGTGAGCGAAAGTAAAGTAACAAGATGAAGTTATTGAAAGCGCAAAATGCCATTCATTTTCAATACTCCTAATTATTCACTATGCCACCCAAATACCCATCCATTAAACTAGCCCAAGCTGCATACTTTACTAATTGCAGTTCCAATCCAGTCCATTTCCCAACTCCTCAATGCATTCATCAACCGGCCTGCGGCTTTCTATTGTATTTTCTGCCCTTTACTTTCCCTCATCCCCAAATCCCATGCATCCCCTACCTCCTATCTCTCCGCACCATCACCAACCTAATACCTAACACCCCTCTTCCCCAACTCCTTCCTCCCCACACCCTCCTCCGGCCAAACCCACCCACGACCCCTCTTCGCCTCTCTCTTCTCCGCCAACTGCGGTTCCGGAATCCAATCATCCTTTGGCAAAATCTTCCTCCTCGTCCCCTCAGCCGGCGCACCAATCTCCGTCTTCCAGGTCATCTGACCAGGTAACATCTCATCTCTCGCAAGCATATGCAAATACCAAAGCGCCATCAACGCCGTCATGTTCTCCAACTTATCATCCTCGAAAGAATTATCCATCTCGGAAAATGCAGAAGTAGAATTGGAATGCGCAGCAAGCTGGATAGTTTGAACTTCGAGATATCCGAAATGCGGCACAGATTCAGATCCGTTGCGTACGACGACGAGTTCGATTTCCGTCATGATAAATCCATAGCGACATCCGTGTTCGCGCATGCATTTGTGTAGATGTGCAAGGCCGCGGAGATATTCTACTTTGCGATGGTTGCCCTCGACGCGCATACCGGTGTTCCAGCGGTCGAAGGATTTGACTAATCCGACGACGCGACCGAGTCCTCGTCCGTAGATTAGTTGGGAGTTGTCGTCAGTGTAATTGGATATGAAAGATGGATCGCCGGATTTCTGTCCCATGACTGATGATGCACGCATCATGAGATGACGGGTTCCTTGGGAGATGGAAAGTGCGTGGTTGAGTTTTGTAGCGTAGAATTGGGTGTAGATGTTTTGCAATTCGTGTTCGTTCTCGGGATTGTTGCAAGCGCGGGATGGTTGGTGGAAAATGTTGGATGGGAGACCGAGGTTCAGTAGATCGCGAAAACCAGGGATGGAGGAAATGGTGGTGGTGTTGAAGGAGGTCCAGGGTCGAATTTGACGGATATCCCACCAGAAATGCTTGGCGTTTGTGTCGCGGACATGGATGTTGAGTTGACGGACTAGAGCTGGAGCGGGGTTGGGAGAGGTGAGGTATGTGGCGAGGTTGGATATTGAATTATCGGAGATATGGATGGGGTGAATGTCGTCTATGCTGCTCATTTGAGCAAGTGGGGATGGTTCACGTGCAGGAGTTGGGTATCGCTCATGTGGTTGTGGTGAGTAAGATTCCATGACTGACATATTTGGAGATTGTTGGATGTAGTTTGGCATTTGACGATAAGTCGGGAATCCATATTTGCCAAGTGTTTGACCATCAAGACTGGAGCTTGAGGAACGTCTGTGTTGCTGACTTTCAACTGATTGAACGGCGTGCATTGGTGAGCAAAGAGTAGACATTGGACGAGTATTCGAGGGAAATATATCAGAGTTAAACACGATTGTCTCGGGATTCGTGTAGCTCCTATTATGAGTAGGTTTGAATGCACGACTAGCGGCATTCTTTTTTGATGTTTTGGTTACTCTCAATCCAGTTGAGGGCGAAGCATTGATTTCCTGATCTTGTGGACGAATCTTGGGTAGGAGAAGTGGGCCATGTTGTCTAATTGGTGATCTAGCCGGAGTAGTCATCTGGGTACTTGAAATGCTGATAGAATCGGATGGAGATGAATCTCGAGAATAGATTGACACTTGCGAACCTGATCGAGAATGACCAAGTCTGAAAGGAGCACTAATTAAAGGCTCCTCAAATGTGAATTGTGGTGGAGTAGTTGGCTCAAATGAGAACGAAGAATAATCAAATGACATGTCTGCTACCTGACTGCATACATAAAAATGTTAATCAATGTCATTGCAGTATAAATGTATTAGCAATGTCAGGTGCTTGACTTACGCAGAGATATGAGTAGAGTGGTGGTGAGCGGTAGGTGGTCTGTGTCTGTGAAGAAAACACTATATTAAAGTTCCGATGAAGGAGCCGGCTCCAGATATTTTTGATTGCTTCAAGATCAACTGAAGAATATTAAAAGGTATGATATGATGATATGACGATGAGCACAGCTCTTCTAAAAAAAATTGATGACAGAGGAAATGTCTAATGCGAATGATTGAAGAACGAAAGAAAGAGTATGAGATGAGACTGAATAACTAAAAGAGATATGAGGTGATAACCACCAGTACTTATCCTCGTTGAAATTGAGTAGAAGGGTAGTATCCAATACCTAGATCACTCCATGGATTGACTTGACGTCCGGACAGGGGTATCGAGAAAAAGATCTAAATAATCCGAAACGCGGAGAAATGTAGTTAGACGAGACTGAAAATATACAAAGTGGATATGATACTGTTTCTTGGTCAAGAAGATGAGGCCA
The DNA here is from genome assembly GCA_004786275.1 of Botryotinia convoluta. Classification (NCBI taxonomy): domain Eukaryota; kingdom Fungi; phylum Ascomycota; class Leotiomycetes; order Helotiales; family Sclerotiniaceae; genus Botryotinia; species Botryotinia convoluta. Next base: position 26,210 of record PQXN01000366.1, read on the forward strand.
TATGGTTCGTTCTTCAGCAGCCGCCGAATAAATTTAGTCTCAATTAGGGTAAGTATATGAAGCACTAATGTAATGTAATGCAATGTTAGAATGACTCATTTTTAGACTATTTAACCTTACCCATGACCGCCAATTTTTTGGATAGTGGATCCGGGGAGATGGTATCGTACATGGGAATTTGATAGTTCTTACTGAGAAATCAAGAAATAATCCAATCAAAATCGATTATCACAAATCGAATCAAAATAGAGGCGCTGATTGTGAAGTAAGCAAAAAGACGCGTTCGGGTAATTACATTTTAGGATACTATGTAACTAGGTACGTACCATGAACACCAAAAACCACGATATCGCGTGCAACATCGCGAAATTTCTCCAAGCGCTCGCGTTACCGAAATCAACAAGCCAACATTGCACAACATTAAGTATAGGTAGGGTATAGGTACTCGTACAAAACAACAGCAACGGCAACGGCATTGAACGATGTTTTCATTAGGTATCACTACTTGAAGACGTACCTAAGAATAATTTGTCACCTTATTGGTTAACCAGCGCTTGCTTAATGAAACTTTTTTTAGCTTTTGCGACATACGACTGGCCAAATTGTTGACCCATCAAACTTCGGTGAATCGGAATAGATTTTTTTCAACAAGCAATAGTTCAACTCAACTGTGGAGTACTAATTGAAACTATTCCCAATTTCGATCATGCTATTCAAGTACCGCGACCGGCAGACGCTTTTACTAACAATTTTGCACAGCCGACCACCAAGCGCCCGAGTAACATTATGCTTTATTCAAATGAGACTTCTCAATGTAAAGAAATGTCACGTTGATCCAAAATCGGGTTTGAAGAAATGGAGACTGGCGGTTACGTGTCAGGATCGTGTTGACGATGTAACCTCTTCTTGAAGATCATTGGTGAAGGAGTACACGCCAATAAGCGAATGATCTTCGAATCATCCCTGCTTTTTCTCTCGACGCGCCGCATACCTGCCTAGGTATGAACGGTATAGTTGTACATGGGCTGTAGACGAATCAATTGGATTTTGATAGATTGGGTTGAATTATTGGATATCGTTCGATTTTTATATCTTGGAATTTTGATGGGCGTGATGCGATGTATCTTTTCGAGAATTAGTCAAGATGTTCATCTTGTTTCATGATCTACGTTTCACAGTTTCAGGAAGGAAAACTCTGACTCATTATTAACTGTACAGTCCAGAAGAGCAAGATACATGGAAGAGAGATCGGATGGAGAGATCCATAATCCATATCTGATAAGCACTGGTATGATATCGTCATATCATTTATCAGATGAAAAATGCCCAAAGTCTAGAGGGAGGTAGAGGTTCACTAGAATTGATGATGACAGGCCATATAACCGGGGGTAAATGACAATTGTCAGATTGATATTCATGCCTTTAAGCTCCGGCCTCAAAAAGAGGTCTACCTGAGATTAGCTTTCTTCATACTTCAAATTGAGACGTCTCGCATTTTTTTAAGACAAGAGGTCGAGACAGTACGTACTGTTCGAAATGCCATATGGGATTTAATATTTCCCATAACTAAATTTGTACGATCAGGTAGTATTTTCTTCTCGGATAGCTCGCCTGAACTATCTAAAAATGGACTTCTGGAGTTCGGAAAGACCTAAAGCGCTTAGACTGCACTAAGGTCCAAGATAGATAGAGCGGGTTCACGATAACGGTCGAAGGATTGATTATCGTTCATTCTCGTACCCTTGAAGGGCTGAACGAGGGAACGAGAACGACAGGTGTTTCGTGGGGTTTTCGTTTGCTTGATTAGGAATGATTGATTGGTTGGCTGTTTCGTTTGACTTCGGGACTTTTATCCGATGATTAGAATTTCAATGGAGAGAGTGGATCACGTGCGTAATCTACAATCGCTTGTATCTTTCTCTGCTCGACAACTTTAATTTGTGAGAGTCCACTTCATTTTCCTCCGGGCGGCTACGAAAATTAAAAATACACTGGGAAACTCATGAGCGGAGAATAATGTGGACACTGTTTATGCGGATCGTTGAAGAACTTTAAGTTTTCTATCTTGGGATTATTGATCAAGGATCAAATATTGAACTATCTTTGGCTTTTGAGCCCCAGAGTTACATTTCAATAAACGTGTCGTCCACGTGATGAAATCATTGCGACACAAATCCGTTTTGTTTTGCGCGTACATGTATCGTCTTCGTTCATTCCTTCTCTGTATCTCAATCCACAATTCGCCCGTGTCTTTGAAATCCTTCCGATTCTTTATCCCGATCATCACTCTTACGTTCTTGGCAGATTGATTGCGAATCTCAGCTGCTTGTCGATCACTGCGGATTCGAAAGGCCTCAAACTGGCTTATGCGTTCGGGTGATCTGTCTTGAAATGTCCACGAAAATGAGCAGTGTTCGAAACTTGGTCCCTACCGCCGTACAGAGTTGCGGCGGTTATGTTTATTGCGCTCAGGCTTTGGTGTGGCCCGGTAGATGAGGAGGGGAAGACATCGAAGGATTTGATTAAGACTTTTATTCTTATTCTATGCTTTCACTTGTTCATCTATCGATGTGTTGATGTTTAGTACTGAGATGAATCCTTTTACTCTCATACGACTATCAGCTGAAATCATGATTGATTAGAACCCGTCATTTTATATTGCTTCAGCCGCACTTCACTAATTTCTCAAAGAGAAAAATATCTGTTTGTTGCATATCTCCGCTATTTATTACTCTTTTCAATGTTGGATGCAGTTTTGTTTTATATATTCGCTTCTTATTTCCATGAGATGACTAGTATCGTTGGCCATGCTGGAGCTTCGCTATTTATTTCCGGTGTCGTGAATACTCGCCACCCTTCCTTTGTTAATTCTCCAGAATTTCGATCACATAGCTTGGGAGTGGTGTTGAGATAGAGGTGAATAGAATCAATTTCTGGGAGGGTTTGAAGTCGCTTAACAATGTGTTTTATGCTTTGGGTTTGTAGCTTCAACTATAATGATAACATTACGGAATAATCCGTACCAAAACTTCAAGCTTCTGTCGTAATCATAGATCACAAATTATGGACGTGAACTGCTGATTTGCTATCATTTAGAAAATACGGTGAACGTCTATGGTGAATTGCGAATTTTTGACACTCCTGTAGAATGAATGCATCGTCTCGGTGCGCAATCGTATATTATCTCGTTTTATTTACATTTATCACCCCGTTGCTCAAAAATATTCTCTACCTAAGTATACAACTGGATACAAACGGCAGAACTGTTAGATCTTCTGTGGATACGATTGATTCGATTTGTTTACCTACATGTAACATGTTGAATAGAGAAACAAATCCTCGGCATGTTAATTGAATCCTGAAATAATCCACAAACTCTCATTTTAGAACTGTGAAAACTGTTATGGTGATCCCAATTCACTATTGACACTTAGTTTAACTCTGAAACCTTTTATATCACTTGCGGTTATATACCTAATCATGACGGCTGATCTCATTTCCCCAGATTCTACGTTAATATCGGTCATCCATCTGTACAACAACCAGAAATCATGTAGTCAGGATATCGATCATATGATCATAAGAGGACACTGTATTAGCTAGCGAAGTGCTAGCGCTTCTTTATATAGTACTAGCTTCCCATAAGTTTAATGATCATGAACGACTACAACCACAACAGGCCAAAGTACTTTACACTCATCAACTAAGTCGATACCAACAGATCTAGACCAGTTACGGATATCTAACCAGAGCCTAATTCTCGGTAGCTCATCATCTGCATATCCTCACCAAAGATAGAGTCAAGAATCCATACCTTTTGACTCACCTATTTCACCGACAATGTCTAATCAACAGGCAATTACTCAGACTGCAGCCATCCATTTCCCTCCAGAAGCAAATTATGTTGAAGAGACCAAAACCATCACCGTTGCCTTCAACACGGATCGCGACTGGACCCATGGCCCTGAAGATCCCATCATGAAGCAGATATCCCGGTAATCTCTCGAAATCAAGAAAATGATCTTCATCATTGAGTTTTCCCGAGACCACCGACCCATTGAGATTGCCGCACATTACAGAACGAATCGGATTGATCGTTGCAGCGATCAATCTGGCCGACCTTCAAAACCCAAAAAATGCTGTCGAAACAACGGAAGTCTCTGTTCACTTGCGCGAGTACAAGATTGAGCAGCTTGATTGTGTGGTTCCCTTAGAGGATTTATGTATGGAGTATACTTTAGGATTAGTCTGAATGGGGGACCGTATTTGGATAAGTTTAATACTAAACTCGGGGTGAGACTGGCTAAGCAGTTCAAAAAGTATATTGGAAAGTTTGCAAATCTTGCTGGTGCTGAATAGGAGAAGCTGTGAATAATAGGGATTTAGGGGTTTCAATATCCTGGGTCAGATCGCATCTTGGGGAAGAATAGGATAACATGGATCAAATTCAGCTGGAGAACTGAATATCTAATGATGTTTGTACCTATACTTTGTATTCCTTTGCAATTGTGATGATAATGTTATAATTCAGAGATGATCATACAATTTCTTGGGTATTAGATCTCGAAAAGACATTATGTTGGTTCATCTGTCTGTACCTCAACCTTGATGTTAAGTTTAGTACCCTACTTTTGGGCCACCCCTCTTTTGGGCCACCCTTTTACACCAAAACTAGCCATTTTGATGTATTAATATCTTCTTCAAAACTGA
>PQXN01000367.1:0-30686 GCA_004786275.1 Botryotinia convoluta
CCCGAGCCTGCTTCCAATATTAGACTAATCATTAGTCTAATCACCTCTTATATATTATATATATATATATTTACCCCTATATGCTCTTGACCTGCGACAGATAGATATCTATCTTTTCTTAATCACTAATTACTTATTCAATTACCTTTATTTTTAGTTACCTTTCAATCCTATAGTCCCTACAGTATTGTTTTTATAGATCCTAACACCAAAGCCTTACATTTATATTATAATCCATGTTGCGGTGCGGGTATCCCCGTAACAGATACAGGGTTGTGCAAGATGTAGGGATATCGGTTAATGAATATCAGTAAGAACAGTACCATATTAGTATCAATACAACTACGTCATTAAGAGTAATATCACATGACGATATGAACAGTAAGAAGTGTACTCATGCCCCTAAGTTTCACGTGATGCGATAGTACGTCTAATCTGATCTTGAACTAGCTAGAGATACGAATCAGTTTCGAAGCTTTAAGGGTGGGAGAAGGAGGGAATGTAAAAGGAGGAAAGAAGAGAAGGGGGAGGGTGTATCAAGATAGGGGTTTTCAGCAGAATCAGGTATACATAAGGGTGGACGTATTAGAGTACCAATATGCATTAGTTCTACACTATTTATAAGTAGTGTTGTAAAATTGCTTCCGAACAACTTGCTAGGTGAAAGTTTTTGCCCCTCAAGGAGAATTTTAAATTTTTCTTTGCTATATACGTTGACACACATCTAATTATTCCCTTCCAGTTCTAATAAACAGGAACTTAAGGGAAGTGGGAGTCACCACAGATTTCGCACAAACTTCCATATTTACTTCACAAAAGACTAGTCTTAAGAGAAAAATTCGAATGATTTGATACACTATCTACTTGAATAATTTACAGCTCATGCAATATCCACATATTCTTGAAACAATTCGTTTAATATTACTCGGTTCTCCTGTGGTAAGTCTTGAAGTGGGCTTTCAAAGCAAAGGGGTCTGGAAATCTTTTCTCACAAAGTGGACACAGATACGGTTTCTCTCCAAACATTGCATGAGTGGCAGCTTTCGTGAGTTTCTTCTCGGGTGCAACATCTAGCGGCTTAATGAGCGAGGAACCCAACACACCTACGTATTGAGCGTCTGTGTGTGTCGACCGGTGCTCGAAATAATCTTGGGAAAGTGATGCTTTTGCAATTTCTCGAAGTCTGGTGAATGCTTTCGCTTGATCAGAGTCTCGAGACTGTGCGGAATTTCCGTCCAAAACCGCTTGAATTCTTGATACGCGAGGTAGAACAATATTCCCGTTTTCGTCTTTCCACGCCTCCCTCTTTGCAATTGATTTCGCCGACGGTAAGACAGCTAATGACCCACTGCCATGGCGGTGAGCAAGATGCCAAGCGTCTTGCATTGCGATCTTCTCGTGCTGATGTCTTAGCGTTCCCCATGCCGCAAGGGCCAAAGCTTCCCCATGAGGAAAGGTAACAGCCATTGGATTATCTTGTTGATAATGATCGGGCATTTTATATCTTTTCAGAGTCGGCGCAAGATTCATCAAATATTTCTGTGGGTAGGCGACGAGGACGAGTCTCGAATAATTGTATAACTCTGGATCCATCCAAGCCAAATCCGGAATTGGTGCAACGTATGGTCTCCTTGGCGAGTCTCCCATCATTCTTGGTAGAATACCGAAATGAGGATGTCTTGCTCTGAAGACTAGGGCATCACACGGTGCGGATACCCAGTAGTCACGAAGTGACATTATTGTGAAGGTTCCAGGCCAGCATCCTTCAAGAAGATTAGACAAGTTCAGGAGCACCGACATCCGTGGTGGATCATCCTTCACGTCTATGTGTAATGATCCAGACTTCCCCATCTCGATGGACAAAGAGACTGTGTTCACATTGGAGTAATTGACTTGTATGGTTGCTGACACATGTGTTAGAAATGCAAGTCATTCAAAACATGCAATTAGTGGATCAGGACTTACAGAAATTTCTATTCTCCTCGTCGCCAACTGTGTACGCTACATCGATTTCGGATTGTAGCTCAAGCACTCTGGGTTCCTCTGCAGGAGTGACGTATCGGATGATCGCCTGTGAAACCTTGGCAATCAATTGAGTAGCTTCTGCAAGTTCATCACAATACTTAATGTGACCTTTCGATGTTGTTGCAACGCCACCACTATCCGCATTAGGCGGAATAGACCATCCCATGGTGTAGGTGCGACTCTTTTCTCCCTTTCCAGATCTAAGAATCTGTTCGAACCTACTCTTCTCAGAGTCTTTGCCTTCTCCGCGACGGAGGAACATCTTTCGCAGCTTCAAGATACCTTCCATAACGAAGCTAGGCAGTTCCTCTTTGATTGTCTTCGAGTCAACCTGCTGAGCTGTAAAAGACGCATTCTCATTCTCGTTGACGAAGACTTTTTTGTTCGGGAAAATTCGATTCATCTGGATTGATCGATCCTCCTCTGCTGTTAAATATCCAATGGCATCATGTATCAGGTCTGGGACTTCTGCATTTCGAGCTCTTGCTAGCCATAATTCGCTTGTGAAGTTTGGCATGTGGTAAATATGTCCATCGTCTCTTTCGATCAGAGGGAAATAATTAAATTCAACAGAAAACATTATTATGATCTTGTTGTAAGTTTGTCTGATGTTATAGAGGTAAATAGTCTAGAAGATTTGATAATTACAGATGTGAAAGAGTAGGAATTCGAGAACTCTATAGATAGAGAAGAGCCTTTCTTCAACTATATTCCCCAATACCGGCTTATTTTGTTCACTGACCCGAGTATATTCACTTTCTGCAACTTTGATAATTTAAACATGTGTTCCGAGGTCGCTATCTATTCACTAGTTATAACTTGACAGCTTGTAAAGTTGACTTCCATAGAGCTCGGCTATACTCGGCCAGTTCACTTCCGAAATCATTGAATTTTCCTGGTTTATTATGGTCATCATTCAGGTATTTATCTATAAAGAGTGAACCATATCATTGATTCAAGAAATCTGACAAAGAAGTGATTTTGGTATGCCAGGAATCCCACAAAAGAGAGCTGCTGTATTGCAGTTTTATATACCTATGTCGGTCTTACTTTGTTCGATATTGTGATCTGATCAAACATATGACATGAGATGTCCGTGTTCTGATATGGCTTCAAGAAGTTGGTATAAATGACAATTTTAGCAAACCAGCCGCTCAGTATGTAGAAACAATTCACCTTGAGATCAACCTGCTGAGATGATCAAGAGAACAAACGCCTTACAGCTGAGGTACTAACATTCTATAAACTTTAGTTAGATGTTGTTACTCAGTCTTCATCTATACCACTGTCTAACTTTTTTCTTCGGTGGTAATAACGTTTCCATCTAAGAGAAAATAAAGACTTTCAACCAAAGTCAAATCAGTTAGATTGCCAAACCACAAAGACATGGTGGTGTTTCCAAAGAATGATCTATCCCCCTCCTCAAATCCATATAACAGTTCCATCCCATGCCCTCCCCCCCTCCTCTCTTTCTCTCAGAATATGCATTCTCAAACTCATAACCTCATACATACTCCTCACCATCCTCCAACCAAGCCTATGCGTATACCTATACCCGAGCAGATAGACAGCCCCGCAATCTATCTATCTATCCACCACCTCAAATCTCGACTCCATACTCACCGCATTCATTAACCCTTCCTCCCTCGCTTCTCCATAACCACCATTCTTTCACCATCCTTTCTCAACCTTTAATCTTCATTCCACCCCCTCTGTTTTTCTTGTTTCCTTCCTCCCTTCTTCCCACAATCTCAATCGCTATACTACCAACTGCACTGCACTGCACTTCGCTTCATTTCACCTCTTTCTCCTCCTCATTCCCTCAAGCTCTCAAACTCTCATACCCTCAAAACCAACAGCACAATACACTATCCTTCCACCCACAACCAAAAACACAATATAAAAAAACCAAATAGATAGCAAATTACATACACACTTCCATATCACCACCATAGTACTTCTCTCAGCCCACTAAATTAGCCTTCCACAATAAAATCCTATATACTCATGCACACACTTCAAACATAACACATCACCCACATCCACATCCCACACACAGAGACTTCATACATCTCAAGAAACACTAAGTGTTTTAACATATATTAATGTGTTTTTCTCAATTTTTCCTTTTGTTTTCGTGAACTCTACAAACAAGCGAACACTCTCACCGAGCTGCCCCGATATAATGAGAGTGCTCATTCCTAATCTATGTGTGTACTCAATATGCATAATTACAAGGCCCGCCTCCACCCTTTTCCCATCCCTCATTTTCGAAATCAGTCTCGCATCTCCCCAAACAATCCGTTCCATCCTATCTATGTACCCACGTCCCCAAAACCAAATACCAAGGTCATAAAAGTAATGCGTGCACCAAACGTTTCCTTCCTTCCCAAATCATTCATTTCACCCCGCGGCAATCAACCCAATATATTCATTTTACTACTGATTTGCCGGATTCCGAAACAAAAAAACAAAAAAACAAACAACCAACCACCCACCCATCCATCCACCCAGTCATTCACTGACTCATTGGTGATACGAAAAAGTAAAAATCAAATAACAAATAACTAAAAGCAACGCAATAAATTCACACTCCGGAGCAATGCGTGCATCAAAGCACCAACCTCACCACGAAAGAGCAGTTGCGGATTGTGTTGAGAGGGGACTTTGATTCTTTGTAGATCTTTTCCTCCCCAACCAAAAATTTCATCGAGAGGAGAGGTGCCATGGATTGAAATTGTACAATGTAACGCTGAGGATTTAGAACCCTGTAGCTGCTCGTTTAAGGGTCGGTATCTTGTTGCTCGCGCTTTTTGGTGCTCTCTAACCAGCGTCGCTTGCCGGAACGAGTATCGAAATGAGGAATCGAAGTGACATCTCTCCCTGCATTACCAATGTTTTCCTTGACTTTGTTGCGCCATGCATCAACTGTTATAATGAATTAGTATCGATTTCTCCACCGGCCGATATAAAGGACAGGGATATGACTCACGAGCTTTTTGTAAGAAAACCGACTTGTTTGCGAAGGTTCTGCTTTGATGCCAAGTCATCCTGTAACCTAAATCATTAAGCTTGACTTCCAATGCTCTCTGAGACTTGCGCATTCTCGGAATAGGGATTTCGGCCTCATCACCATTTGGCAAATGGACAGGAAACATTTTTCTGCCACGTCGAGAACGACCTCGACCTTCAACTTCATCATCGCTATCATCATCTTGAAAGAAGTCGCTACCGTTTGCCAATGGAGGAGGCGATTGCATTTGCAGAGGAAACCAAGATCGTGAGTAGACAGAGTTAATCTTTCGGTATGAATCTGGAATTTCATTGATATCGACCGTATCCAAAGTAACGCGGACACGAACACGACTTTGCTTAATAGGATCCTCAACCAAGATGAACTTGCGCTTCTTTGCTTCTGGAACATTACCGAAAACATCGATGCCATCCTCATCATCTTTTGATTGTGCGGCAATTGGGTGGGACCCGCGGGGTAAAGTACGTGCATCGTGAGCACCAGGAATCATGGAAGCTCCGCCTACTGAACTCGAAGGGTAGTTATTGTTGAAACCCGGGAAGGCTTGGTTTTGTCGTACATCGTCTCCCGAATTGGCAGACTGCCCAACTGGAGCTTGATGGTGATGGTGAGTGTTCTCATCCATATATTCGTCGTCACCTACACATGGGTTTATTGATTAGCCTCTCAGGTTTATCCGGGAAGCAAAGCAATAACAATACAAAGCAAGCAATGTGGAGCAATACAATAATACAAAGACATAACGCGGGGTAATGGGTAGGTATCGCAGAAGGCAGAAAGCAAAGTGCAATGTTGTATTATACATGAAAGTGCTTTTGTGACTAGTCACTTTAAGGCCCCGAATATCCCCCAATCAATAGGTATATTCGCAAGAATGGTATCATAACAAAATAATAATAATCGCACATCACATCTGGTGAAACATACCGACTTCTTCTCCTCCTTGGTTACTTCCATCAGGATGGGCGTGGTGGTGATGAAGCTGGGGACCACCCATACCGCTAAGGTTAGGTTTGCCCATGCTTCCCGCACCGCCAGGGCCCATGTTCGCAGAAGGTGGCATCCCTGTAGGACTTGGACCAGTCATGTGAGGGTTATGACTTGTAGCCGCTTGAACCGCTTTACGGTTGTTGATTTTAGCCATTCTTCGAACTCGACGACTTCTCAATCTTGGATCTTGGTTACTGTTTCTCCAACTATCGACCGCTCTTTGTATTAATCCACGTTTGCCACGTAGGCAAGGATTCAATTCTGCCAAGGCCCACCCGACAGTGTTGCACTCCGTTTCGTATACCAATCGATTTCCCCTGTATTGATCCTTGCTGCAGCACGCCCTCGGGTAAACACAATTCTCCGTTTTAAATTCCGGGCCTAGGTTTTCAACGTTTATAGACTCGACATCACATCTGATTGTATATTCCATCTTAACACGATCGCGCGAATATTCGAATGCAATCCATTGAACTCCGTTATTATCTTGTCGCACAACGAGTGGGGTAGTTGCTGGAATTGGACCCGGTGCGGCATTGGGGTTGACACCGCTGCCGCCACTTCCAGGCGGATTGTTAGGCTGCATTTGAGGTGTACCGTTCGCAGAATGCTGAGCCCCTAAAGGTGGATTTGGTCTAGCAATTTGTGGAACGTGTGGCTCCATCTTTGTTCGTGGACTTCCTGTCATACCAGGCTGTTGATGCTGATTAGGATGTGGTTGCATCTGGTGCTGATTTGTCTGGTGTGACATGAGCAATGTTGGCTGTGAAGTCATGGATTGCTGATGATGATGCTGTTGCTGCTGCGGGGGTGGTGGTGGTTGCGCATACGGAGAAGGTCCCCCAGGAGCCATAGGAGGAGGATATTGCTGCTGAGGTGGCCCCGGGTAATACATCTGCTGGCTTTGCTGCAATTGTGAAGATGACGCATACATTCTGTTCTCATGTGCAGGCGATGCAACAGAGGCTGGGGAGTTGGATTGAGGGGTTTGGTAAATTGGTGGATATGGAGCTAGAGTCATATGTTGAGTGGCCGCCATGATGTCTGGAGTTTCTGGACCTATGCAAAAATTAGTATCTAGTCTACAATTGAGGTATAACGCGTCAAAAAAAGCGCGTTTACACACCTGCGGATGAATATGTACCCGATGCGCTTGGAGTACTATAAGGACTTGCGTGTGTTGGGTAATATGGAAGTTCTTGATGTTGTCCACCAGGCCCTGTCGCAGTTTGTGGATATTGAGGTAAAGCGTGTCCAGAAGGATACGCGTTAGGATGTTGTGGTGGTGGAGGAGCTTGTTGATGATGCTGATGCACAATACTCGAAGGTCGCGGTTGTTGTTGAAGATGGTGCGAAGGTGGAGGACCTTGACCTTGCGGCGCGTGGTGGGGATGATGCTGCATTGATGCCATTTGTTAGTTATGGTTTCTTCAACTTTTATGATATATTTAACGTCAAAAATGTAGAGACCATTGAGAAAAACCAGTCGCGTCGCGATGTATTTTTTGAGACTTTAGATGTATGAAAAGTGGTGGTCGATCCTTGATGACGAGGGTCAAGTGCAGCAGCGCGGTACCTGGAATGAGATCTTCTGACAGGACAGGCGGCGCAGAGTAATAGTGGTAGAAAAACAGCAAGAAATCTTTAGATGCGGGACTGGGACAAGGGAATAGAACGAGGGTGTACCTCAGTATAACAGATGCCTTGCTTCTATTACGAAATTTTTCAGATGAGTGGACAAGGACCACAAGCGATGAAGGCAATGTCCGAGGATCCAGTTTTTAAGTAGTGGATCTAACGAGGGTGAAAAGCTTATGAGATGAGCAAAAATAAAGACTCGAAGGAGCCGGAGAATAATAACAGAATGGGGTAGGTAGAAGATTGATCTGAGCGAGGATAACGTACGAGGGTAAGTAGCTTTTGATGAGATAGATGATTGTAACAAGCAGGACCGGAGATAGGTAGGGTAATTTGAGTGGTCTGAAATGGGGAAGATTAAGCTTGAAGAACAAGGGCTTCGAATGGATGGATGAGATGGATTTGATAATGATCAAAAGAAATGTGGAAGAGGGCAAGGGGAACGGAAATGTAAGTTATTCAGTGGAACCAAGGACAACGCATGGTACAAACGTGACAAGGGTTATATCGCATGAAAATGTAAAAAGGTGCGCGGACGTTGCAAGGTATTGAGACCAGATGGGGTATAGAATTTAGGGAAGAGAAAGTAGCCAGGGGCAAGGAGGTGGGGGGATTGATGTTTACAGTTTATAACATCTTTTTTTAAGTGCACAAGGAAAGAAAAAATTGAAATAAAAATGGTCCGGGCCAGGTTCGGTTCGTTTGGCCCTGAAAAGACAGCGGTGTGTATGAGTGGAGGCAACTAGTCTATTTTCAAAGGATGTTGGGCTTGAGCTTGAGAATTGAAAGTGGGGCCAGCCACATGAACTTGCGCAGTACTATACGAAAATAAATAATAATAATTTTCTAAAACCAATTTACTTGACTCATTTAGGAGAATGAGGCGATAGTGTAGGGAAAATTGTTATGTATAGTATGTGCAAATTGCATGGAGGAAATGAAAAGAATAAAATTTTACTACCGAATAATAATAAACGATTACGACTCACGACTAAGAAGCTAAAAAGCTAAAAGGCACTTTCCTTTCTTAGTTCGTGTGTCAGAATGTTACTAGAAGGTTTAAGGTAGAATGGAAGAGGGAAGCATAAAAAGACACCATCCGTTGTTGATGCGGCGTTGTAACCTTGGCAAGCCACTATACCAAAGTCTCCTTAAGACTTCCTGCAGCCTAGTATGAATATCCTGCTTATGCTTTCGTAATCCTCTTCCTGATAATTGTTTTTGCATCGGCCAACTTGAACCAATACAATATAAGAGATGAAAAGGACGAATCCTCGCATCCAATCGATCATACAACCATCTTGAGAATTGACTTCAGAGGCTGATGAAAGATCACACTAGAGAAATTCAGAAACCATCAGGTGCCGCTTGTATACACCAATCTTTTGATCTACATAAGCTTTTAGCTGCATACGTGCGCAACATTACAATCTCCATTCGAAGTAAGTCGACCAATCAAAAATGAAAGCTTGATTGGTTCCACCCACCAACCCAAAAATAATCAGCCCGAGATTAAAAGCACCTTGTCTTTTGCTGATCTTAACCGTCAAGCGAATGGCTCAAAGCCCGTGCAGAAAATGTACACAGACTCGACCATCAACTAAACTTTTTTCGCCTTCTTCGCGTGGGATTGGGTAGCTGAAAACGAGAGCCCTTGTTCATTGTGAAACGAGCCTACGAATCCACAGTTTACTCGAGTCCTGCTAAATTTATGTTCTGGAAAATTTATGGAAGCCATACTTCCTTGCTTGCTTTTATGGACGAGGAGGCCTATCCCTGTAGAAGTGCAACTTGCAAAATCTAGAAAGATACCAAGAGGGAAAAACAAGGCAGCCGCATAAATCTTAACTTTAATATGATCGATCATCGGATATGCAATACGATGTCAAAGTCACAGTAGATTATGTACTTACGTGTTCATTGTTCACTGCATTGCCATCTTCTTCCTTATATTGACGATGGGACATTTTGGCGGGTGATGTCTAATTCAGTTAGCACTTGATCGATAGCCACAAAGATACCAGCCACCTAGAGACAACCGTTGAAAAATAATACTAGGAAATGGTTGTTCATGTAAAGCAAGGAATAACAATGTATTCATGCCATGCGATGCCATGCAACATCCGTGCTTGGTGCAGGATTGCAACATAGTGAAAAAGGGTCCAACTTACAGTTAACGGGTAACGGACGATTCGGTTTGAAGTTTCGAAGGTTTGTTGACGCGTACGACGGGTGGGATATGAAACGAGTTCCGTGTATGGTGTGGATCGCTATTTCTGCAAGTTTCTATATTAGCTTTTATCCTTATTTCAAATTGTCTCATGCCACTTCAATGAGATCGTCGAAAGAGAATGTATCCATAGTGCGAGGCTATGCAAGGAAGAGAAACGTCAAGTTGCCCCATTGTGAATTCCCCGAGTATGTAGATCCAGTCGTGATGAACCTAATAGGTTACAGATGCAGGAAAGGATGATACGATCAATACAAGTGGGTACCAATAATTGATTCAATTGACCTTCAAACCAGGGATTGAATGGAAACAATTGATTTTCTGTTCCTGTCGAGTCTTTGGAGCTGGCGAGGCTGGCGAAAACTAGGCAATTCTATAGAAGCTCAAAATACATCTGAGCAGCTGATGCGCCTGTTCTGTAATACGATATGGGCCGGACCGACGATGTCCGTCCCAAGATCGCTGGTGTGGATAGAGGATTCAGACGGGGGCAGGGTTTGGTGGCGCAACTTAGACATTTTCCTGGCAGGGTACACTTCCTGGGGTACGCGAGGGGCCTTATCCATCTAGTAGTCACTGGACCATAGGAGAGATAGTTTGATACTGAGAACATGAAGAATATGTTTGGAACTTACAATGTTAATGAAGGGCGAAGGTAGGACAGTAAAAGTCGGTGATGAATTTAAGGACCTGATTCTCATGTTAGTTATATTCCAAGGAATATTGATAGTAGAAAGCCTGCGAACAAATGAATTACATGCATACGACACAATACAAAGTACGGATGAACCAGAAATCTGATAATGACGCAACAATATGAGTGAGGCTGATAGCGGAAGAACAAGGCACAGCAATAACCGTGGTAAAATACCAGGTCTTCTAAGAGCGAGCGGATGGACAGATATATTATAGAAACATGGGTAGATCGATTGGTAAACAAAAGACGACCAGATTCAACATCGTGATTAGAAATATGGAAAAGGTTGCAACCCATACAAGGGCCATAAAGCTGGTCATCTGCAACAAGCCTTGCAAGCGGATGACACTTCGCCTAAATATGTGGTGGTGGATAGAGAGGCAAGGATGAGAAGCACCTCGCAGTAATGGTTCAATAACAGTACATTGAGGGGTGGAGAAAATGAAAAGAGTTCAATCTAGAACACTTACTTGTAGGATTTCCTATCGAAAGAATTCTGGTGACTATGAAGGTCCGGCCAATGTGCACCGCTGGGGTGTAGAGTTGTAGATGGTGGATGGTTGGTTTCCTCTTTACTGTAGGATTTTAGTTAGAAAGCTATCCCATGTAAAATAATACCCTTGAAGGAGGGCAGCCCTGCTCATTCACCGATAAGCATCCGATGGATTTTCTTATCGCAAAATGGTCCTCGAAATAGCAATGAAATATTGAATATTGATTTGTGGCGGTAAGAGATCTTCGAAATAATTGAAGAAGTCCCGATGGCAATTCAATGATGACTTGTACTTAAAATGGATGCCTTGATGGAAGATGAATTGAAATCGACTTACGGGATTAATTGCGGATGTAGGTAGATATGTGTGTGTGCAATGTGCCGTGCAATGATTCCCACGTTTAGCTCTTCCCAATGATTATTTTTATATTCTCGATCTTCCGATTTCCGATTTCCTACTCTCGATATTTTCGATTTATGTTGGAAAGAGTCCCAATGAAATCAAAGGTCTAACCGAACTTGCAGACGCAGACCGAAGTTCCAGGTGAATGGTTACAGTTTATGCTCGTCGAGTATCTCGGGGGTGGATGGCTGCCGCTGAAGATCGTGGGCGGGTATGTAGTAGTCGACTGGGGTATCTTAATCTTTGGGAATATTTGGTAGATCAAGTCTGGGTAACACGAAAGGTTAGCATTTGTGTGAAGTTCGCATGCAGCTAGCTAGCTGAAAGAATTGGTACCAACGATCGCAAAAGTCTAGCTGGAAAGGTGTTTTGTCGAAGAGTTTGTTTTTGTTGAAGTGAAATCTTGCTTGATAAATTGCGGTCAAGAAGATTCACTTCTGCGCTATGGTTCGAAACGGCGCGTCTTCTCTTTTGTACGAGATACCACGTTGATGAGTTGTACAGTTGGTGACTCTTTTGTAACCTGAGCACATTGCACAAGGATGAAAATATCGCGAGGTCGAGGTGATGGTATACAAGAAGTTTACCGGTAAGAATCGCTAAATAAAGCAAAGCTGTATGTGCCCGCGACGCGCTTCTTACCAAATGTGGAGGCGTTCGACAGATTCACTTCACTTGAAGAATTCCAGAGATTCGGTAGGAGAATAGGAAAAATTAATTGCATCTCACCTTTCGATATAATTAATAAAACTGTTGTACGGTGAAGTTCGAGGATCGAGACCGTATGTGAATAAAACTATTGATATCGGTGTCAAAGTGCAGAGTGCAATGACCTCACTCTTTTTGACCTAATAGTAAGTTAGAATATTATTAGTTGTTGAAGTTATTTTCATTGTTATGCGAAAATCTTATTTCAACAGTTGTGGAGCCTTTCATCAGATTGGAGAACTTACATCAAGAATACAGAAGGTACGAGTTCGATTGGGTAGGTAGGTACTCAATGTCCTTATGATTCAATGCCTGTGTTGGTATTTCTCAAAGTACTGAATTACTATTAGTTAAAACTATAAAGCTAACGTGTTCGTATTCAAGAGTGAATGATTGAAGTTACTCACAATTCAAACTTCTCTTGAATACATCAAATTCCACAACTTCCAACAATCGCAACGAAGCAGATTCTCAATATCAATTCGTTCCGAATAGCTTCAATTTTGCTGTTCCAAAAAGGCGGTGATCAATAATTTATTTTTCTGCCAAATGGTTCTCTGCGGAAGCAAGGATTGCAATTACACCCGTTTGTGATGGAGATCCTTGTCGTCGATTGCAGAAAAAAGCTTGACTTACACGGCTGGGTTGTTGTAGCTGTCAACAAATGACAAGTGCAGTGCAGGGCTTTTGCTTAGAAACTGGGATGATCGATCGTTGTCCAGATATTTGGGTTTAAAGTTATAAGGCCAGCAAGGTCAAGGGCTCAAAGCAAAGAGGGCTGAAATTTGAGGGGAAGACGTAGGGATGGATAGAGACGATGAAGAAGTGCTCGCTTCACTAGAGGTAATAGTGTAAAACTGTGGAGTGTTTGCAGCTTCAATCTTGAATGAAAATGGAGATGAACGGTGTCAGGATCATGGGTTGTAATAAACTTTGGAGGAAATTGGTTGACAAGGGGAGTGGAATCAAGAAGGAAGTGAGTGAGTGCGAAAGGACGAAGAGTCATATCCAGCATACTGCAAAGAAATAGTATTAGGGGCAATTCGCTATCAACACGCTCATAAACTGCTACAATATAAACTTTCGCGAAAGTTCTTACTCTTTCCAATTAGCGTCACTACTACCATCTACGGTATATCAAATAAACTTGTCCTGTCCTGTCGAGCGAGACTCAAGAGACAAAAGACGGTAAGAATCTTTGAAATCGAAGTATGCCGACACAATCGATCAATCTGAAATCGAGTCCTGTTACTCTTGAGAAGTTGAGAGCCGTCATCCAATCAATGGTTGTCATCGATGACAATCTATTACTATCGCAATCTATTAACCCGTGAGAAAGGAAAGGCTTTTCGATAAAGTTTCTACCGAGTACATATTAGTATGAGTGCATGACACCAACATCCAAATCTAAACCTCTTATAGTATCACACCAAACATTTCGATCACTCGACCATCAGAAGTGCAAAATCTCCTCGAAATAAAACCGGTAATAAGCATGAACGATTCCAGCATGAACTGCAGACTCCAATTACAAAAAAGCCACAATATCACTATCCGAAACAATCATGTTGATTGTCCAGCGGCTCGATTCTTCCACCAAAAGGCCGCGCAACTTTGCATCGGAGATATTCCCTATTCGGTCATTCGAGAGACGTGATCAACACCGGTAGGATTTGAAAGGCTAATTGTTGTGGATAGAGTGGTACGAGATGGCATGAAAATGTTGGAATTGCTTCCTTGGCATACCGTGGTGACATTTGGTCTGTTTCGGTTCGTGAGGAGGAGCCTTTGGAAATAAGTTTCATGATGATATTCGTACGTATGAATCACGTATAATCGCTTCAGAGCATGTGATGATTCGTTGTGCCGATGGTTTACTCTTTTCAGGTGCGATTGTATAAAATCACAATGAAAAGGAAGGAATTCTAGCAGTGAGAAAATTTCAATTTCTATCTTTCATAATTTTCCATATGGCCTACTTTACTCTGCACTAAAGCCTTAGTTCTGGTTAGGAATCTACTAAAACATCACGTAGACTAGAAAGGGTTTAATCTAATGTTAGTCGGAGAAGTTAGTATTCGACCGTTGGTTTCTAATACCTAAAAAGTCCGGAGACCGATATCTGTCTTCAATTCATTGTCAAATTCCGTCATTATGAAAATGGAAAAGAAATGAGCAAAGGAAAATTTCGTATGTACAAAATGACGGTGAGCTGGTACAGTAATCATGCAACGTCTAATTCTCACTCGCTCACTGAAATGCCGAAAGTCTAGATATGATGAAGGGGGAGTGCAATTTTATCACAAAATTCGGTCTCGCCGTCTACCAATAAGACTGGTTATTCAATTCGCTTGCTATCTTCTCGCATTTGCACCCACTCCAATATCTCCTTTTCTTTCCTTCTTGGAAGCTCTTTTTCAAGTTCGTGTGGAGATGCCTTCCAGCTTCCGGACCACCTTCATGACCAATCAATATCCTAGTCATAACCGTTTTTACCCGGGCAGCGCAAAATAATCTCTTCTACCTCCTTCACTTGATTCTGAAAGTTTGTACGCGAAGTCATGATAGAATCCGAGTTCACGACATAAGTGATAGATGTTGAGGCTCACACCAAGTGGCGTTGGAAAGATGGATCTTGATAGCTATTAAGTTTATTCTAATCCATGGTAGATTCCCAGGCTGAAGAGCCCAGTACCGGCATCGTGAACCATTCGTGGGGTGCTTGCGTTGGGGTTGTAGACCCTCAAGGTCCTTCAAAAGCCTTGCACGCTGTCCTTTTGCCCTGCTGCCTCGGAGAATTAGACCGTGGTAAAAATGAGCTCCCCTCGAGGATTGTCCTCTCACACCAACATGACATGTCAGAGCGGGAGGGAAGGGGGGCCACGGTACACTTCTTTGGGGAATGGCGATCTTGGATCTTAATTTTCAAGCATCCTCTACACAATCAATATTATAGCTTACATTTTTTCTGTCGGGTATGGACTAAACATTATCGCCGCAACTACGCTGATAGCCTCTTCATGATCAACCATTCATAATGAGCTTTTGGGACTCAGGTTCGATGCCATCATGCCACCGAGGTAAATTTCATATGCGCCCTTGTGGCACATAATCACACGAAGTAACGTTTTAACTCAATTAACAATAGAGCCAATAGCAATAAAATCAGGCAAAGAAGTCGCGCATTCCCCGAAACTCAACGGCAAAAGTTCCTGCTAAGAAGGAAAATATCCCGTCATTTCTTCAACGCCTATTCTGATTGCATATCCCTACTCCATTGTACGATTAAACGACGATTTGGTTTGTGCGCTTGCATGGGAAATTTATCACAAGGATTGAGGAAGCTGCTGGGCTTGTCGGTGGAAGACGCCACAACACCCTGAAAACTTTCCTTGAATCCATCCCCTGTTATGCGTGTTAAGACACCTAAAAACAAACCGTTGCACACTTCCATTTTTTGCCTACTAGCCCCTGTTTGACAGCTTGTAATTCCTTGTCGACATTAATGCTTGCTTGCACTTAGATTAGTTCCCACATGGGAAAATGTCAATATCAACCTCATGGCAAATATGCATGGGATGATAGGACACACTTGTACCTTACAGCGAACAAAAATCATGTGAATTTTCCATCATATTTTGAGTTACGATAATGATTAATGTAATTTTCCCCGAGTACAAGTAACCTACTACCTGAGCCAAGGGAAACACATTCTGTATCTAGCCGTTCAAACGAAAAGTCGGGTCGCCACGAGACCCGAGTAACTAGATAGGAATTATGAATTTATGGCAAGTCCCGTGGCGAATAGACTCTTGGTTACCTCAATGCATTACTCGACATATTATTTGCAACATATCTCTTCTCTTATTCTCTTATTTTTAGTGCTTCCGAAGTCCTTCAATCTCTGATAAAGAGAGGCGGCCGATATGAGCAACACGATGACTTATCTAACAGAATATACCTCAATAGAGTATGGCCATTTGAGAAACATCGTATCATACTGCATTAGTACTTTTAGCCGTAGAACATGAGTTGGAACACGTCTAAACACGAAGCTATTTTTGGTGTTTTGGAAATGGCTAATAGATTGATTGAAGATCAAACAGCTCCATTCCAAGTTGCGGGATAATCGTTTCGAGTCTTTCAACCCAAAATTCCACAAGAGCACAAGAGCAAATAGATTGTGATCAGCGCCAGATCGGGATATGTCGCAAAACCAAAGAGAAGACTCTGACGACGTTTGAAAGAGCCTAAAGTAAAGCGCCCTCGAGACCGCCCAAACTAACTCTCAACGTCCGCATGATTCGCGGCATGAATGCTCACTTACGGGCATATAGCTTATCCAAGATTGAAGACATCATCAATGGCTTTTCCTCAATCCTACTCTACCATATTTTACGTAGGGCACTTGAGATATTTCCAATACTGAATCCTAGACACTCGCTTGAGGAGGAAGCTGATCCGAATGTAACTTTCAGGCTTTACGGAAGAACTTACGAGAGCCCTTGATGCATACCTTATTATCTTACCCGCTTCATCTGAATCAAGATACCAATCTTCACCTCTCATCAATGCTCCAATGAACTGGCACGGTCTTGGAATTAGGACTCCACCATTTCCCTATCTACAGTGATAATCAAATCTACTTACAGAGCAACAAACGGGGCTCAATTTTGAGTGCTCCCTGAATTTCCACCCCCACACATACATTCCCACATACAATAGTTCTAGACCTATCTTTTTACGATATATTTTGTTCACAACAGCTCCCTACGGAGTCACAAGGCGGCAGTTACGCTTGATTCGGTAAACAAATTATTTATTAATCTAATTCCAATGCTTCATGCATAAGAAAGTCCACACGGGACAATATCAAAAAAACGATTAGAACGATGAAATGAATTGTTACCATTCTGGTGATAGTTTTACGATCATTTCAAAGATACATTTCCTTTGAATGAGGGAAAAAAGGAAAAACACTGCCACGTCGAGAGTTGCTCCGAGACATCCGGGTAATAGATCCTACTGGTTCAAACTGAACAGAAAACTCAAAAAGCAGCAATGTAAACTCACATGATCTGACACTCCAATACGGCAACGGCCAACTTCCGCGCACCAATGAAACACAAGTACAGCCTTATATGTCGTTCCTGATATACCCTCCATAACGAGCAAGTCCCGATCTCAGCACACCTGCGATGAAACGACTTGAACGAATGAGCATCTTCTAGTCGCATATCTGCTGAAAATAGATGATGCCGATATACACGTATTACGATATCAATATGATCAAAGGTAACACCATCTTGGCTGCAGCTTATCGCGTTTTGTACAGTCCAGTACAGAATGGTACAGTCACTGGTACTCGACATGAATAGTATACCACCACACTACGTATCGCCGAATCGCCACACCCTCATTGCCGTATCGCACTCCCAATCTTGCAGTTACCAAGCCTAAAAGGATTACGCCACGTGCTGTGCCTCTCCTCCGCATGAGATATTTTGCCCTTCTCTTTCTCAGCTTGGGCGGTCCCCGGACATTGGGATTAGCAACTGGGCAAATAATGAGGATAGTGCGCAGCGTAATGAAATCCTACTCTGCCTTCCCTTTCTTCTGCAGCATGCATGTGCTGACACGGAAGGATTCGTTACCCGCAGGACCGAGCAAGCCACAATATAAAATTTGATAGCAACATTACTCACTCTGGAAATCAAACCATTCAGAAAATTGGAAATATTATTCCATTACGAAAGTACGGAGGGTAGGTATTGTAGCAGAAGTACTACTGGCTGGGGATAAGATACCGGTAACTAGTTTGACAGAAAAAGAAATCCAACCAGAAACCAACTCAAACAACAAAAAGTCATTCCGTTGGCCGTGTTTGGAAACTGCTAATGCAGCGAGTTTTGACTGCAGTGTTCCTCTTCCTGCATCCAATCTCTCCAAGTCTTCCGAATTGTTGGTAATCATCATCAAACGAGGAGAAAGCTATCTACAAATCATAATCTCGAATTCGTATCGCATTTCCCTTTCGCATCCTTCATCGCTTTAGGTATGTGGTTGTAGAATATCTTCCTCGTAAAAAGTGCCAATAGTTATCTTTCGATTCATCAATCAATCAATCAATCAATCACACAATAATTATTCGCATATAGAATCAGGTAGATATAATGAAATAATAATCGGTGAAGCATGCATTCACACTGCACACTAATGAAAGAAGAATACAAAATATGCAGTAGGAATGTTGTATGAGCTACTCTTAGCATACTGAATGCAAGCATGATATAATCAGGAAATCTCTAAAAATAAGACCTTGGAATTCAATTCTTGGAACCTCGTTACATGTCTGCAAAGTCGTTATTTGGGAAAGTTGGGATACGTATGTATGTATGTATGTATGTAGGTATGTAGGTATATTGGAAAGCTAAGAAGATCAGATGGAGACAGTTACGCACACGGATCACAGATCCAGAAACGAAATGCACTCGAAATGCAAAATGCAATAGAAATGTCGTGAACATGTAGTGAAATACAGTAGTTGAGTAATGTAATCGGTAACCCAAATTCTGGTACAGTAGCACTCCAGATGTTGTGAAGTTACAGCACATGTTATTTATCGAGACGGGATGCAGGAAGCCGTTTGGTGGGATGGGTGAATCAGCGACTGGGCTGCTGGGCTGGGTGTTTGGGGGTGCCGACTTTGCTTGCTTGCTTGCTTGCTTTTCATGGGGACCTGGAAATGAAAAAGCGTTTCTGGGGTTTCGTTTTTTCTAGGGGTACGGTGACATTGACGAAGATTCTTGATCTTCTTCGTTTCTTTCATGGGCGGTCCCTTCTTTTGGGTCGAGAGTCGAAGAACTTGGGTTCGTGTTACGCTTGTTATGCCCGAAGACATGGTTGGTTTGAATTGTCGGGATCGTGGTGAACACGTGATTGATCTCCATTTCGTGGTTTACATTGTACAGTGTTTGAGGTCGTAATCTGGTTGAAGCTTTTGAGTCGTGAAATCATTTTCATGTCGCGAGTTCTGTCGTGAATCTAGGATTAGATATATCAAATACTTCATACATCATTGTCCCCATCGCACGCGTGGGTTTAATCAGGCACCTATGATGTTTCCCAATCGCGCAAACAAGCTAATTATCACGACATCTGCCAGAATAGGAAATTTCCGTGTCACACCATCTTCGTCGTCCAAAGATGAACCGTGAAGCGACCTCGAATGCGCATCAATCGATGTGGTATCCGGTCTTTCTGCTTCATTTTGAAGGATGAAAATCTGAAGATGGTGATGTGTGGTTGGTTCCCTATCTCAAGTGAGGGGAAACCAGGTATTTGGCCGTGAAATGTGGTGGATATAGAGTGCAAATATTGGGGGTTTGTTGGTGGATCTTATCAGCAATAGTTTTCTGTTGAATTTTTTCACTGTAAAGTCTCTTTAATGGATGTTCTTTAAAGCCTTGAAATCCAGGAGAATGATTTGCTGGAGTTTGTACTCGCAATAACTCAATATCAAAATGGCAACTTCAATTGATGATGAGAAGCATGTGACGTCTTCTCCTGTACAATCAAAAAGTGAAGCCGTGAACAATTCATCCTCAGCTGCTTCAGCTCATCTGGATGATAACTATGCGTTGTTTCAAGATGCTAGGGATATCGAGGTCGATCCTCAAGAAGCGAAGAGAGTGCTTCGAAAGATTGATATGCGGCTCATGCCCATCCTTTTCATCACATATATGCTGCAATATCTAGACAAGAATTCTATCAACTTCTCAAGTGTGTATGGATTGCAAAAGGGTACCCATCTGAAAGGACAACAGTATTCCTGGCTGAGGTGAGATCATCGATATGCATTGTTCCTTCATGATACTTTTCAGGCCATGCTAACAATGCATATAGCTCGATTTTCTACTTCGGCTATCTATTCTTTCAATTTCCATCAGGCTACCTTCTCCAGCGCCTTCCTATTGGAAAGTTTCTCTCTTTAACCACTATCGCATGGGGAGTAATCCTCATCACAACTCCAGCATGTGTCTCCTTTGGCGGCATAGCAACCAATCGATTCCTCCTCGGCGCCGTCGAAGCAACCATAAACCCTGGTTTCGTCCTCCTGATGTCTATGTGGTACACCTCCGCCGAGCAACCTCTCCGTCTCGAAACATACTACTGTACTAACGGCATCGCTACCATGTTTGGCGGTCTCATCGGCTACGCTGTCGGACACATTACCACCGGTCTCCCAAAATGGATGTACGTCTTCCTAATATTTGGAGCCATATCCATCTTCTGGGGTGTAATCTCTCTCATTTTTCTCCCGGATCTCCCTTCCACAGCCAAATTTCTCACGACCCACGAACGTCTCATTGCCGTTTCCCGCGTAGCATCTAATCGTCAAGGAGTAAAAAATCATCATTTCCAAACTTATCAAGCCTGGCAAACGGTTAAAGATCCAAAAACATGGATCCTGTTTGTCATGGCTGTCGGTGCGCAAGTTCCCAACTCTGCTCTTACATCCTTTACATCCATCATCGTCGGAACATTCGGTTTCGATACCCTCGGTACTCAATACCTACAAATTCCCGGCGGAGCAGTGCAATTCCTTGCGCTAATGGCGGGTGGATACATATGCACGAAATTCCCTCGGAATTCAAGATGCATTACTATGATAGTCGCCAACACGATCTGTATTCTCGGTTCGGGATTATTGGTCGGTCTTCAAAGTAGTAATAAATGGGGACGATTAGTAGCGCTTTGGTTATGCTATTTTCAGGGGTTAGGATTTAGTATGAGTCTCACAATGGTGAGTAGTAATATTGCGGGGTATACGAAGAAACAGCTGACGGGGGCGGTGCTGTTTACGGGATATTGCGTGGGGAATATTGTTGGACCACAGACTTTTATTAAAAGTGAAGCTCGTGAGTGTGCCTTTTCTTTTCTTCGTGTCCCTCTCTAGTCCTCTGTTCTTGTTTCGTGACTCAATGGACTAACACATCAAAGCTGGATATCACTCAGCGTACATAGCGATGTTAGTAGGCTATTCGGTCAAGCTAGCAATGGTTGTTGTACTGTACGTTTATATGTACTCAAGTAATAAGAAAAGAGATGCAGAGCAGGCGGCAAGAGGAGAAATAAGTGAAGAAGAAGAAAGAGAGGCTGTGGAGAAGGGTATGTTGGATATGACGGAGATTGATAATAGAGGGTTTAGATATATTTTGTAGATACAAATATATTGGGGAGAATGAATAGATAAAGTCTCTTCGTACATCTGTTTGGATTTGTATGTGAACTTCTTAGTGAAATCTAGTAGCTACTTTCACGATTATTTTAAAGCATATCGAATCAGTGTAAATGCATTCTAGTAATACTCGTTGAACGGGGTCTAGATAGGTACATATCGGAAATTGAACCAATATGCCTGCCCTGGATAATTGATGCAAAAGCTTGCAGCAAATGGGGGATAGATTGAATACGGCCAAGAATCTGGCTGGCTTTTCGGATCCTAAGATTGAAGACATGTTTATTGGTTACTCAATCTTTCTTTCCAACCCTTTCTTTGCCTTTGATACTGCTCTTACTCCTGCTGCTAGCCTCGCTGCCGCTTTTACTGATGCTATCTTCCATATTACCTGTCTCAAGATCTGGGGGTGCAGAATCCTTCGCCTGATCTCTACGCCTCCTCTCTGACCTAGAAGTAGTTGGAGAGTTGCGCCTTATGCTTTCGGGTATAGCAAAGGAGGTTCCTTCACTAATTACGGCTTGCGTCAGTAGCGAATTAGACTCGGGGTTGTCATCCGTCCCCGTCGTGATCTCGGCAGTTTGTGGCCGATGCCTGTTTCCTATATCTTGACTCAGGTTATTTGCTTTCCATTCGGCCAGGTACTCATCGATGATGTCAATCTCTGAGCGAACTTCCTCGATATCAAAATATTGCGCTATGCTAAAGGCTCCACCGAATAATACCAACCCAATGACGTACAGTACAAATACACATTTCGTGCCGTTAGGATCTACAGTCCCAAAATGCCCCAAATACATCCCCAAAGCAATCACTAACATTGTGAGTGCAGTTGAAAGAAGCACCTGAGGAGCAGAGGCTGTGATGACTGATGATACACTCGGGGTAAAGCAGCAAGCTTTTATTTCTTTGTCGACTGGCCAACCCCATCTTTTAACATCTGGTTTCCTTGGCCTTCCCCGAATCCATCGACGTATATCTTCCCCTGTGAGTAGGCGATTAGATCTACGCTGCAGACAACTGGCTCAAAACACAGCCAGGATGGCGAATATCAAGCTCAGGACGAAAGAGGCCTTTGTTAGACAATTTGTCTGACTTGAAAGTTCCAGTGATAGCCCAGTCATGGCTATCTGAGCAACAACAGCAGCCTACCTAATATCAGCATCAAAATCATTGTAGATGGAATTTGAGAGACTAACAGCCACACCAATTATGTTACATTCTGCGGGTGTCGAACTTTTGAATTCAATAGCCCTTGAGCTATTAGGTCTATCTTGTCCCTCTTTTAGCTCACTAAGAACTTTTGCCTGCATACACTAAGTAGTGTGGCTACCGAGAATGAATAGCGGAATGGCGGAGAGTCCATACCAAGTCAATAATCGCCGGATCTATTCATGTAGCGCCCCATTATATGTAAAAGCGCCAAGATAAATCTCGTTGGCAAAAGAAACAGTGCGATGAACAAAAATTTGAGAGCAGTGCGGATTACCCAGACCGCAGCACTTCGGAACCAACTCACTGTACCGATGGAAGGGGAGATTACTGAGAATTGAAATATCTTTGATTTCTTGAATGAAAGAAGTAAAATCAATTAATGCAATTAGATCGATGGGGAGGGGCAAGACTTCCCCTACATGTAATACTGGTATGCTTCATGACTAAAGTATTATTGTAAGCATTATCAAGCCAGTTTCCACAATGCTATGCTCTACCTTTGCTATAGTTGGTCACAGGTGTGTATGGAAATCTAGCTGATTATTCCGGTATTGTGTGCTAGTTACGATTTTTTGTTTGGCCAAACAGCAACCTTTTATCACTTGAATTTCGATTTCCGAGATGGGTGATATACAGAGTATTATCATTATGAGTGGTATGCCGTGGCAGATTGAAGAACATGCATTTTGTTTGCCGAACTACGGCTTTAGAGGCGGTTAGACAGTCAATTTGAACATCAATCAAATAAGTGTTGTTTGAGTGGGGCAATTCACACATCTGTTGATTGCGCTTGTGATTTTAGCAATTCATCTGCAATGTTTGAACTGCACATCTGAGCAACAACAAGAACTCAGGCATTTTAAGATGCTGGTGTGTAACTTGAGAAATTTGTCTGTTTAACCACATTCCCACGCGTGAAACCGGCTATTTTCTTGATCGCACTTGTAGCCGCGGCATATTTATTCCAACCATTTTGATCATCCGCGCCTTTCTGAAGTCAAGTTAATTTTGCAATATTCCTATCCCAAATGAGTTTCCACACAATCTTCCTATCTTAGTTCTCACCCATAAATGTTTTAGACGCTATTCATCCCCTCCATCTCATTCTGCACAACAGTGGGAGTTTCCTCGACTTCTGTGCTAGAAATCGGCTTCAAAGTCCCATCCTGGAAACACCAATAACGGTCAACATTCCATCGAGACAACACATCAGAGTGACTAGCTAAGTATCGGTTCATATAACCGTCGATAATTTCGGCCTCCGGACGCTTATCTTTGCCATGGAACCATCCCAAAACCATATACATACCGCCAGAGAAGTATAGCCCAATAAAGTACAGTATGAAGACATTTCTCGAATCGGTAGCCGGTTCCGTAGGATCTAGCTCACGAATCCAGAACTTACCTAGATATATCCCCAGACCGATAAGTAGTAGAGAAAGAGAGCCAGAAAGCAACATCTGAGGAGCAGAAAGGGTGATGACGGATAGAGGGCTTGGGAGGAAACATTGCCTCTCAAAATCCCTCTTGAGATCACGAATATCCAAGTCCTCCGGTGAGTAATCGTCGGGCTCACAAGGATCAAGCTTGAACCCAACTTCCATCGAAAGGATTCGGTTGACTGCCTGTTTCCTCCCTCGTATCCAATGACGAACATCTTTTGCTTTGATCAATCGACCGAGAATTCGTTGCTGAGTAACGGAATAGTATACCGATACCAAAGCAAAAGTTAGACTCATTACAAAACAAGATTTTGCTATCCAATGAGTCTTCTTTAAAGAGTCCAACGATAATCCTGTAATAG
Source organism: Botryotinia convoluta (assembly GCA_004786275.1). Lineage (NCBI taxonomy): Eukaryota > Fungi > Ascomycota > Leotiomycetes > Helotiales > Sclerotiniaceae > Botryotinia > Botryotinia convoluta. The sequence continues at coordinate 24,479 of PQXN01000367.1, forward strand.
CAATTTGGGCAACAATTGCAGCCTTTTTTTCGTCAGTACTCAGAAGACTTGGCGTCGGGCTCAGCTCACAGCTACGGCGATCATGGTACATTCATCGCATGCCATCTTTTTGAATGCTAACGCGTCTTCGTCTTGTAATTCGCCAATAATTTGTGCTTGTAGAAGCCATACTGTACGACTTCCATACATTTTGAGAGATATGGCGCCAATACCGTACCATCTCCATTGCTGAGCGGTTGGAAAAAGCTGGTTAACTGTGTCAAATGAAAGCATCGGATATATTTAATAACATCAAAGTAGAAAAATTGGTTGAAACGTGAATTGTGAATTTCAGGTATATAGATGTGGAAGTGGGCCGTCTAAGTGCTTGGTTTGTGTAAAACTGGGAGATTATCAATGTCGTGGCAATGTATATCATGTGGGGTTGAAGATCCCGTGTAATGTTGCACAACTAGAATAAAGTGGCTGTGTACATATTCGTAATACGTAGGGAGGAGATCTGACTGCAGATATCAGCCTCAACGCTCTAAGGCTCACATACGCAGAATCAGGGATGAAAATGACATAAACCTTTAACGCAGGGAAAATCTCACTGGAAGGTCAATATATACTTCTTACCACGAACTCTCCTTACACTTAGACAATAACTCAAGTTTGTGACATACTAATCTCGTGAATCTTCCATTCCCGGTATATTGTTGAAACCCAGAGCATCGTGTGTTGATCTTGCTCCTAGCCCCTTATTTTATGTCTCGCTTCGCTCATAGCCTTCAATCTAACCAATTTCAGTCATTAGTTTCGACTAACTCGAGTAGAGACGATAACTTGAGAGTATTTTCCAGCAAAAACTTCTATGCATATTCTGCTGCAATTGCTATCACAAAAAAGTTGAAGCTAGGTACGGTCGCTCCCGTACTTTGAATTCGCGGGCTGTCGCGCATCATGATTAGTCATGCAATAAATTGGAGATACAGCCTTGACAGTGACACTAAGAGCTTGGTACGGTTGTATCTGTAGACGATAATCATCTCAAACTCGAAGATACGGCTCTTACAGATCGGCTTTACGGCAATGGTACTGCCGTATGCGCGACCTGATGACAAAATGAAGAGAAGAACACTAGCGTCTAGTGAAATTGTCGCTTGAATAAAGCATTGCCATTTCATGTAATTGTTGTCAAATCCGAGAATTATATACTCATCTGAGCTTATAAATTGGGAGCCGTATACATGAGCGCGATATCAAGAACATAGATCAGTCTCTGCTAAGCTTGGTAATCGCGAATGATACAGCCAGGAACAACGCCAGCGACAACGCCGTAAGTACTTCCATTCCTACTTATTCTCAGAACCCCCATTCTCTCTCTCTCTTTTCCCCCCTCCAGCAGAACACTTCTTCTACAAACAAATCAAATCGCAAGACCAACCATCGATTCCATAGAGACTACTCGACATCCTCATCTTAATTCTCAAACCAAACAAATACTCTCAACTACCAATCATTCACACGCGACCATGAACTATTCAAATGATTTTGGTTCTTCAAACAATTCAATGAACTCATCCACCATGACCAACACGAGTGTTAGTTCCAGATCCAATTCACCAAATCTTCGGGCTCCAGGATTGTCATTCAGCTTGGCAATCCGTCTAAAGAACCCAGAAGCTCTAGATGATCCACACAAACCACTTCAATATCCATTGGCACCTCCCGATTTTTATTCTCGTTTCTCTGAAGCTGATACTGACGCTGACATGGATTTCGAAACTGTAAGTTCTTGTCCTTTGTATTATAAAACAATAGTGCCCTTGCTAACGGTTATGCAGGAATTAAATGACGGTATGGAAGAAGACGAGACTGAAAACCAGGCCATGGTTGAAGACTATGAGCCTGTTATGATGAGATTTGAGCGCGAAGAGACTCGCGGAAGCAACTTCATCAATTGCCGACAGTGCGGCATCGCTTTCGATTATTCGCGAGCATCTTTGTGGGTGCCTGGCTATAAACGCACCCCGCCAAAGTCTTTCCGAATTCCAAATGAGAATACGCATCCGCAGATCGTCCGATGCCCAGAATGCAATACAGAAAACTGCATGGGCTGCGAGAACTCTCCTCATGACGATTGCTGCTCATACGCTCAATATCGCGTTGTCTGGCATGCTTTGTGCACTGTGGATGATGCCATCGTTCAGCATCGTGTGGGGCCTTCATACCCCAGAACAAATAATCCTCTTGATGCTGCAGTAGTAACGGCCCTTGATATTCTGATTGAGCATATTCCAAAATATGCCACCAACTCATTCGGATGTTGCGAACTCATCCGGAAAAGCATGTTGCTAGACCAGATAGCAGTTACTATCCACAACATGGATGAAGAAAATCAATTCGATACTGTCTGCTTACAGTCTTGGGCATTTGTACAAATTCTCTCTCAGCGCCAAGATCTCTGCGGCTTGTTGTTTGAAGAGCGACTCCAGTTCTTGAGAAACTTGTCTCCTGGTGTCAGGGTTCTGGGATTCCCAGTTGCATTTTTTACGATTGAGCAAGTCTTTGACGCTGATCGATATGCGCCATTGACCTATCGTATCTAGCCCATTATACAACAGAGCTACCAGTCTGCGCATGACTTTCTGTCTTCAAATGCTCAACTGAACGATGCATGGCCCGCTGTAATGTTGGCCCGAAACATTGTTCATCTTCACGATGACTTGAAAACTAAGTCGTCCCCACCACTCGAGCTCATCAGATTCGTCCAGGGCCAGAACTTGCAATCTTTTGCAGCACGACTCGAAGAAATGCATCGAGTTGAGGGAACACAGTACGGAGCCGTTCACACAAACAGTAGGACGGGCCCCTCATCTTGGGTTACGAAGAAGCGTGGTCAAGAGGATAAGGAAGCTGTCGAGGAAGCTAAGGGAGGAAAGCGAAGGAAGACTACTAATTAGGTAGTGGGATACGATTATGGTCAAAGAATGATGGGAGATTACTCATTGGGAGGAATGGATGAGAGTTTGAACTGAAGAGGACTTTCAGGCACAATTTTGAAATTGTGGAGAGGACTTTTGAGATACGCCGCGTGGCAACTGGAGGAAAAAATGGTTTGAAATAGATTATGTCAAATTGAGATATGGGATTGTCTCAATGAAAATATCTGGGACATGGAAAGTCCAAAATTAAGTGATAGAACTTGTTTTGTTAGTTAGTTTCTAGGATCATGGAAAAGCTATATGACTCCAGATAAACTTATACACAGAGTCTGTGGCTAATGATCATTCATCTCAAGATTCAGTATGTGCAAAATGAATGTGATAAGTCTTCTGAAGATTGCAATGCATTATTACCAATAGTAGGTAGTATTTAATTTCGATTGTTAGCAGCTTGTCAAAATTAACACACTGTATCTCCTCCCAACACCTTGTGTTTGCCCTTGTATATTGGCATCTTGTATCACAAAACTACTTAAAAGTTGGATCAGTGTCATCAGTATTTTGTTCCTGTTTGATCACTTTCCACACTGTTAACACACTATTAACGCATGTTCACTATAGATTCCTTGTATTTCGAGAATAGATAAACCGGGCCCTCAACTGAGAATGTCAAGTGTTCAAAGTACTTATGTCTGTTGTCTATCAGAGTGTCATGAGCTCATAACTGGCGAAGCAATATATTCTTCGAGATGGATCAATTGATCTCCATCTGTCAAAGTTTCTATTCATTTGCTTGTCTGATTGTTTCCTTGGCAATCTTCTGCCAACAAGTTTGTTTGCAAGTGAAAGATACTGGCTGCTCTAAAATCAACCCAATAAACACAATGCATTTAGTTCTGCCTCTTGACAACTGGTGTTGCTGTTTGCTATAAGATTATTGTTTGGTGCTTTTACATGAGTTCTCAACCTCCCTCAACCCACACTTGCTTCCTAAATAATCTTTGGTCTTCTACTCTACACGTCTAAGTTAAGGCCTACTGTCAAACTCATCTTGTGTTTGTTTTGAGCCTTTGAAGTCATAGACATGACTATATCAACAAATACATTATTAGGACTCTTGACTGCAGCTCTAAGTAGTTTATCTAAAGCTGAAAAAGCATACCCACCTAGATGGTGCATTGAAATTTGAATTCACACATTTCACAGAAACGTCAATTTGCATCTTTCCTTTAACTTCATTCAATTTACCTAGTGCATAGCTTCCAGTTTCAGGATGGCTTGTCTCGGCCCAAGATGACTCGGTTAATCTCCGGAGCTTAAACTCTCTCATCTCTTACTAAGAAACAGGATGCTCTAGATTAATTACCTAAGCTTCAAAATTCAAGTAATGAAAAATTGACTAGAAGCTCTAAGACTGCAGCAGGGGATTTCAATTTTTCTGTTTACTTCCCAAGTGTTTCAAAATCAAACATTCAGAATGATCCCCATAATCCCCTTAGGAGTGATTGGAAAGAATAACGTCGGCAAAATAATGGAATTCTAAACCATTAGAGCAAATTCCTGTCATAAGATACACTTTGAAATTTAGTTCCTTCTTCCTCCTACAGTGACCAATCTTATCTTGAGAAAGGCTGTACAGGTTCTTATTCTTTTCACTCTCATCATTGGAATCGTCATTTTATCGGATAGTGATTATGACTATGAGGGTGTTGTACAGCACCCTGTACTTATATTCAGTCTATAGCTATATTCACACTAAAATTCAATTATTTCAGCAAAATATAACTTTCTTAAATATGATTGGATTTCTGTGAAACTTCTATAAAAACAGAGAATAAATAATCTTTTAATAATCTACTTTAATATTCTAAATTGAACTTATTATATATTTTATAATACCACTAAAATATTGAAGTGAAGTAATAGAATTTTGATGAGAAAAGACGCATGACCAAATAGAAGTAGTCTAGTCTAGTACTGTAGTAAGTTACCCAGTCAGTATCCGATATCACTTCCCAGAATTTGAACATATATATATACTTGAACAATTTGCAGTTAAACCTTTTACTCAATTCATCATACAACCTACATTTTATTTTTGGGCTCTTCTTCATTGCAACTATTCTCCCCACTCCACGATTCAGTCTTCGACTTCATTGGGAATTTCAGAGAGATCTTGTGATTAAGTCAAGCTCTTTCCAGACCTTCAACAACAGAAGCAAGCCATTCTCCAAGAACAACTTAGAATATGTCCTCCTGCAGTCCCTTGCAGGTCGCAGAACCTAAAGCAAGCCCGTGCTTCAATTATCAAGCACCAATACCAAATAATACAGGAAGAAAGGACGGGTATTTGATCTTGCCAAACTTCAACACATTCACTGGCCCAGTCAATCAAAAATTGGCCATCATAAAGAACTCAGAATGTCCAGAGCTACTCAAAGTAGCAGGTCACACAAGCAAAGAAGAAGATGAAGCTGCTTGTTGCCATGAGATGTTTTTCAACCAGCCATATTATGTTGCATCAGGACCCAAAGACAAAGATCCTATATTTACTGCGCAATTTTTCGGAGAGAAAGATGTCAAGAATATCACACCCGCGTACGAAGCCATGAAGGAGGCTCGCGAGATAGCCCACCGAAAGGGCACAGATCCAAACTCTCGAAATGATGTGTCGGAGTTCGAGCAGCGAATGATGGGTGGCTCTAAAAAGAAGATTGTTCAACGGAGGTCATATGTCCAAGGCTTCACGATCACACAGCAGCAGGACGCGATTTGTGCCGCGCAGGTAAACGCAGCGATAATTGAAAATGCCGAGTCGACTGGAAGACTCAACCAGCTTGTCGCAATAGCTGCTGGCCATCTACTAGCAAATTGCGCGCCTAAAGAAGTATTGGACCGCCTTGCCAAGCAGGCAGAGTCTGCTGTCCCTATTACATTTGGGCATGAAGATAACAAATTCTTCTGTAAGTACCACACTTCGTCTGTCGGCTTCTGTGAATATCGCTGACTATTATTAGCAACTGTCCAGTACAATTACTCCGGTGTAGAGATAGCATCCTTAGAAATGAGCCTTGGTAATTTCGGCGCTCTACATATCGATGGAAATGACGACTCAGCACTGTGGACTGTGCTATTAGTATTGTCAAATATACCCGAGAGCTACTGGCCTGGCCGGACATTTATATCTGTGAAATTCTATAATAGGTATACTAGGCAACTAAATTGAAATCAGGATCAGGCCATTAGACCTACTCCGCCACTAAACCTAGAATTAGACCAGG
>PQXN01000368.1:0-30633 GCA_004786275.1 Botryotinia convoluta
ATGTGTAAATTTATATATATAATTTATAAATTCTAAATTAGTTATAGTTCTTTAAAAGATATAAATATTATTGAAATAATATCATTAAAACAATAGGTTTTGTAAAGAGTCCTTTTGAACTTTGTAATATAGATATATAGAGAATCGATTCCTTGTTTAAGGATGAATAACTTATCTTTAGCTTTTTATACTTTATTTGAATTATTGTAGATATATATAAATTGATCTAGAATTGTTATATAATCTACAGAAACGTTTTGATTAAGAGAAGAAAGCTGAGGTAGTATTATAGCTTATATGTGAGATTCGAGATTGAAATAAATATAATAAAATTGAATTATAGAATTACTGATTGTAGTATTGTTTACTTATAGTTTCGCCCGAATTGAAGGTAACTATATATCAAATTTCTGAGAGCTACTATTGAACTTTTTGAGATCAGGAAGAGAGGGTTTTGGTTGGGAAGGAGTATGAGTAGCAAAAATGTGTTCGAGGATTAGGGAGTGTAGGAATGAGATTTCATCCCGCTGATGAGTTACTTTGCTGCAAAGCTTTACAATTGTAAGATTTATCGAATCGTAATCTATAGCTAAGAAATTAAAAGTAAGAAAAGAGATAATATCTTCGATCAATATCAAGAAGATTTATGTGTAGGTGAGAGAGCAAAAGTGATATGTTTAGATAGAAGTAAGTAGAGTATATATAAAAGCTTTATTTGTAAGTATATACAAATATTATTCTATTTCTTATCTGGAAGAGCTTTTAATAATATGATAAACCCAATAAGCGTTTAAAGATCAACCTTAGAATTAAAAGCTATAGATCGAAGAGAGTGTTCTACAAAGCTATATATATAATCGGCTCGGCGCTTAGTAACCGTCCTAGCCCGATCGGACGCGACTATACTATGCGGCGTGACATATATAAGTGTTGGAAAACACGTGACGTGGTCCGTACACCAAGCACATAAAACCTTTTACATATTGATCTTACTACACCAAGATCTAACAACATATATATATACTATATAATATCACTCTTTTATGCGTAACTTGCTGTCTATTTCTGACAATAAGAAATCGAATTAAGAGTAGATATAGAATACTGATACTGGATAGGTATAAGAGTTATAAATCAATACTATTTCAAAATTATTGTAAAAAGAATAATATCAAATATATATATTTATTATTACATTCAAGTCATTTAACTCAGCCTTTTGATATTGGATGTTTTAGTACCCTAAAATGAGAATATAATACTCAAATTGAAGGATTTATGTTAGGGTTCAGTAGTAGGGAATATGCCGGAAATACACTGGGCCGATGAGTAAGGGGTTATGTAATAATGTATTGGAATCTAATCAAAAATTAATTTTATGTTCTGGTCAATCCAGGATATATCCAACCCTTTATATTTTATTCTATTTTAGTATTGATATTATAGATCCTTATTATTCTTATTTTTCGTTAAATCATAGACTATAGGCTTGTTGTAGGCCAAGCCGGTAGTTCTTAGATTTAAGGTTTATTATTACTAACTTCTTAATGTACGCCGAGACTCCAGCCCTTGGTGTCCCCGGGATTTACCCGGATAACTAATTGTGTTCTGCGGTGATAATTTATAAAAGCATATATTAATTATATCTTAAAGATCGAATTCTTTATAGCTTTCAAAACTACATATCAACAATCAATCACAAATAAAAATATAAAAACTGAATTCCAAAGAATAGGATTAGTTCCATTTAATCCTGAAACAATACTTTCTAAATTAGATATTCGAATCCATATATCTACTCCTTCTTTTTTCGATTTAGATCTCTAAATCTCTCAAACTCTTTGTAATCCTATAGAAACTCTTTTTCAATCAATACTAATTAAATCTCAAATAGATTGTTATTAATCAAGCTCTCTTATACCTATATTCAAAACTATATTAGCTTTAGCTAAAGATACAAAAAGATTAATATATAAAAATATACTTTTGAGTATTGAAAACCATACACTTCGAAAAGCGAATAAGATATTAAGCAAATATTGATATACAAAAAAAATTCAATTATATCAAGAAGGAATATTTATTAAATAGAAAACTATAGATATATTATTTCAATAAGAGATTAATATTCAGATTCAACATAATAAATATCAAAATGGAGGAAATCCTAATGGGGAAGTATCTTCTAATAGATACTATAATATATATAAAAAACCAGATTATAATTCAAGAACTTATTAAAACAATATAATAGATTCTAGATTATTAAATTCTTAATAGTTTTAATCAATTGATTTAATGGTTGTTGAATAATATGAAATTGAAGGTGTCAATTGAGATGAAAGTGGCCCACTCGATGATATGGCCCATTCGATGATAAACTATGTTATATCTTCACAATAGTTAAAAATTGCATTTAGTCTATTGAATAAAAATTCATATTCCATTTGATATGGCCATTTGAATACATGTGCTCTGCTAGATATTCTTTTAAAAAGTCACGAGCATCATCAGGTCCTCAATGACCCGCATCAACAACGCGGAGCTTATGTGACCATTCCAAATATCGCCGACGTATTTACGAGCTCCCACTCGAGGTAGGAGGTACCCATGATATCAAGTTCCTATGCAGAACTCCATAGATTGACAATCCACGGAGTTCACATACATGCCAGAGTTTTGACATATATGCTCCGCTAGTGAATAGAAGGATTCTTGATGGTAAGAGTCGAGAGATGGAAATGGTAATTGGAGAGTCGAATGTTCGTGTAAAAGCAAAGCGCGACTTGTTGCGCGAGGAGGCTTTGCGAAGAAGTTTATTCATGCGGTTGTTGACATGCTTTGCAATTATCCACGGGCGAATGGTCGACACTGGCTCTTCCTTGTGATCGCATTCATGCGCTGCATGATTTCGATATATCGATCCCATATACCCTCCACTCCATCCAACAATACCCCTTCACACCTCACCCCCACACAATCCTTATACCCCATTCTCCATTCTCCCCTTCCTCACAAAACCCCCTGAACCAACTCCAACAAATCAAAATAACCCTCTCTCTCCCCCTCCCTCGCCTCTTTCTCTCCCAGCTCCAACCCCAACCCCACCAATACCGTCCTCCTCTCCTCTGGATCCCGTCCTAATATCATCGACCCTATCTGACTTGCATACAAATGACCAATTCTCTCTCTCTTCTCTCCTCCCGCACCAAGTAATGTTCTCGGGGTGAGATGTTCAAGAGGGAGTATCATATTTCTATTTCCATCTCCGGTTTCATTTGAGGCCGAGGGAAGCGGTATCGACGTATCGTATGATGTGGGAGATGCGGAGGTAAGTGGGATTTGGATCTATGGCTTGTTAGTTGAATGCATGCTCTTCGCTATATTACTCGTGAGTTGGTGATATATGAGGAGAAAAGAGGGGCATAAAGGAAAACAAACCCATTGTCCCAATCTCCCTCCTTGCGTAATAGTAATCAGGATTTTGTCGGCGAAATACATGCAGGATACATTTGTATCTATATTGTTTACTTTCGCAGAAGCGGTTTTTGAACGGGCGGGGAAGGGGGAAGGGAGGATTTCTGATATGGGGGGAAAGTTTGAGGGGGTGGTGAGTGCGGTCATGATGGGCGTGGATACGGTATGGAGGTGGAATATGTGGGATTTGGAATTTTTGCAGTGGAGGTGTGGTTGATTTATTTTTTAGTTGTAATGGGATGGAGTATGAGAAAGAATACCAAGTAGTGAGGGGAAGATGTCAGCCTTGCTGCAAGTTGGAGAGCTTTGACATTTGAAAATGCCCACGTAGGCGGCCCAAGCTCCATGCCTAAAATTGGAGCTCACCGGGAGTTAAAGGTCACCGGAAAGCGATCTCACAAAGACCTGTACATTTTCCAACGTCATGTCATGAAGCCATTTTATTCTATTGCTAATATTGTACTATCATCATCACTATCTATTAAATCCTTGCAACATCTCCAAACGAAGATATCTCTTCATCCCATCATTGCAATCCATGAAGCCAACATACGGAATATGTGCAAATGTGCAAATGTAAAAGTGCTCCGCGTAGATGTAGAGACTTAGGCTATTCAAATAACCTACACAATGTCGAATTTTGTAAGATGCCAGAACACAAATCTCTTTTCCTCCCTCGTTCACCCGTATTACGCCCCTCCCTTCCGTCTCTCCACTGAATCGTACAACACAACATAACATCCGCGTGATCATAGCTCCATCAAATCGATCGACACTGTGCGCGCTCTACCATCCTCCACCAGTGCCAGTAACATTCCATCCACTACTACCGCTTGCATTATTATCATACCCCGTATTACCCGATTTACTCGCCTTATTCTTTCCCACTTTACCCCCCTTACTACCCTTGCGACCTCTACCAGTGTATTCATTATCACTAGGTTCCGACGACGCCCAACTTCCTGCCAGACTCAAAGCAGTAGGCGTTCTCGCATGATTCTTTTTCTTCCCACCACCACCACCATACTTCCCAATATTCACATTTCCAAATCCCGCGTAACCACCCTGATTCGGAATATCCCAATTCCTCAATATCTCACTACTAGTAGGTGTATGATCCCTAAACTGCGGGTTCCCTTCTTCTACATCCTCATCATGATCTCCCCCCTCGCCGGAGTTATGACCATCGCCTCCCCATTGACTTCCTTTATTAGAATTTCCTTTTTTGCCACTATTGTTTTGATTTTGAGTCTTCTTATTGTTCCAGCCTTTGCCCTTGGCGCTTTGTACGACGTTATAGCTTGTATTGGTTGGTCCCCAGTCATTACTATTATCTTGCTGATTTTGATCTTCATCTTGATTATCGTTGTGGGAGGTCCACTCAGGATCATCGTAGCTTTTGGACTTTTGATTGTTTCTTGACTTATTGTTAGGTGGCTTTTTTGAGTTCTTGTTGTTCGATTTGGTGTTATTTTGAGAAGCTGTACGAGAGCCGGACTTGCCATTGTTTTGTTGATTACTAGGATTTCCCCACACTCCCCAATTGGCATTGCCCTGTTTCTCGTTCGAACCTCCCCAGCCTCCGGATGTATTATTGTTTTGATCGCCTGAGTTTCCTCCCCAACCACCGGAATTGTCGTTCTTTGACTGATCTTTGGAGTTCGGCTGGCCGTTATTATCATTGTTACCCCAGCCTGAAGATTGGTTATTTGAGTTGTTGGAATCCTGGTTATCTGCTCCCCAACCAGAATTTTGATTGTTCGAGTTATCATTCGAGTCTTGGTTATTATCGTTACCCCAGCCCGAGCCCTGATTGTTGGAATTCTCATTCGAGTTCTGGTTATTATTATTGCCCCAGCTGGAGTCTTGATTGTTCGAATTATCATTTGACTCTTGATTATTACCGTTACCCCAACTTGAGTTTTGATTGTTCGACTCCTGATTATCTCCTCCCCAGCCAGAGTTCTGATTATTGGAGTTGTCATTTGAGTTGCTGTTATCATTTCCCCAAGAGTCATTGTTCGCTGTGGCGTCCGCATTTTGCTTGGTATCATTTCCCCAACCAGAATTCCCGCCTGTATCATTGTTGGCACCCCAGCTGTTTGAGTTGCCAGATTGATCATTATTATCTACGCCCCATGAATCGCCGGAGTTGTTGTTGTTATTAGACTGATTACTCTGATTCGCTTGACCCTTTTCGCTCTTCTTATTGTTCTTCTGCTTGTTCGAGGTCTGCGTTTTGTGACTGCTAACAGAAGCGGCCCGTTGGCTGCGGTTCTGCCCATTATTCCCCGAGCCACCCGAGCCTTGATTATTGTTTGGATCGTTATTGCTCCAACCACCTGAATCTTGGTTATTATTGGCCTGGTCTTCATTATTATCCCAACCGGAGCCCGAATTATTGTTGTTGCCTCCCGAACCGGAGTCTTCTTTGTTGCTTGTATCATCGACCCAACCACCTGGCACATGCTGGTTGTTGTTATTGCTGCTGCTACCCTGCTGCTGGCGCCGATTGTTGGAAGAAATCCGGTCGGAATGGTTATTAGAAAAATTGCGCTGCGAATTCTGATTGGGGGTATGTCTGACAGTATTATTCGAAAAAATGCGGGGTACTTCTGGTTGAAATTGGTGTTGATCATGAGGAGCGGGCCCGTTACCCCCAGACATATTATACATCGGAGGCGAGCCACCAAAATGCGCTGAGGTTGGAGCAAAGGTACCAATTGGCACTTGAGCTGGCGTGAGAAGTGTCGCAAAAGGATTACCATACACCTGACCATGGTAAACTCGAAGAACACCACTTTTTGTGTCAAGAAATGCGTTTGGACGAGGATCAGACGGGGTTTCAATCACATCTTCGCGAAGTATAACTTCAGCTCTCATTTCTTGAAGGATCCTTCCCTCCATCATATGATTTAGATAGCGCGGTGATTTTCGATTTTGTTGAACAACTTCGATCTCAGATGAATCGGACTCGTCTGAACTCTCTTGATTGTATTGGCGAGTATTGTTTCTGGGCTGTTGATGATTGCCACGTTCTTTCGCACTAAATTCCCCTTGATGCTGGTTTGTTTGAGAATTTTGATTTTGCTTGAGCTTCAAAATTCGTGGTTGTAGGAATTGATTGTTGTTGCTCGGTTGCTGTTTTTTTTTCAATGGTTTAAATGATTTATTGGTCAGTGCAACTTCACATTCACTGTCCTCGCTGGAGTCGCTTGAATCTTCCGCGCTGCTTTTATTCTTCGGTTTCTGCCGAGCTTTACACTCTAAGCATTCGCATGGGCGAGGTTTTGCTGAAATTGCCGAGGTACTCTTCTTCAATGCAGACTTAAGTTTGGGAGTTGGCTCTCTGGGAGTTGGTTCTTGAAATTTGACTTTCTTGTCGACTTTCTTGGCCGCTTGAGGTTCTTTCGATTCTGATTCTTTGACTTTGGGCTTTTCGGCTTTCTTGGCTGCTGGCTTCGGAGGAGGTTCTTCTTCGGAAGAACTGGCGGAAGAGGCACCAAAATCAGAAACTTCGACTTCGATTTGGACACGGCGGCGAATACGGGGTGGACTTGCTACGGCAACCTTGGAATTAACCATGGCAACAGATCGATATGCAGCCTTCGTCGGAGCAGGGCCAGCGATCCACTCGAATACACTTGCCGGGCGTTGCGGCATTACGGAGAACTTTTCAACAACACGAAATCGAACTTTGAGTATTTGAATATCTTATATGTCTGTCATCAGAAGCAGGCTTCAACGCTAAATCTTTCAGTGCTCTGGACACGAAATGCCTTGAGGATATGTAATTGAAGACCTTACGTTGCATGCCCTACACGCTCTTATACACTGATGTAGAATGAACACAAATACTTGAAGAGATGGTCCACAGCATTGAATATATGATACCGACAATGAAGGAGAGAGAGCCCCTATTCAGTGAAGAATGAAACCCATCAAGAGAACTTGACACCGAGAACCATTCATTAAGAGGCCCGATAATCCAGCATAGGGTATGATCAGTACGTCAGGAGTGACGCCTGCAAAGTGACATGTAGAAGTCGCTTCGATAGGTCTAAGCTCGATGATGATGAAATTTAATGATTTTGTGAGTTGAAGTTCGAAGGTGAAGCTTTCTCGATCGTGATGTTCATTAACTCTGGGTAGCAAAAATAGAGACCACAAGACATGTAACATGAAGCATAAAGATGGTATTAAGGAGAATTAAAGAGAGTTTAAATGTTAACTTGAGAAAAGAGAGAGATTACCTTTGCATGTAGACGATCAAGGGAAGGGAGGGGAATGAAATTACTTGGGGGTGGTTGTTCAAAATCTTTATTTCTTTTCCACATTGAGTTCCTTAGCGTACCTTCCCATCTGAGTTGCTAGCATTCCCTCAAAATTCATTACTTATAACCCCTAACTTCCAAGGTTATACCCACAACTCATAACTCATAACTTATATTTCATGATTCCAAAATATCCCGCCAGTGTAAATGGTGCTTCAAATAGCGAAGACGAATAAACATTTCGACCATTTCACACTCACGTGATATGTGAAGCTCCACGGCTGACTTCCTTGCACTGGAACAGACAGACATCAGAAATTGAGATAAAGGTTGAACGCGGCTGATGAATAATTCTCGTTTCTGCTCTGTGGAAGGCTTGACTGTAAATATACAGTACAATCAAAACTTTAACCAACAAGAGATTGTAATCTATCAACCCGTCTCCGTTTGTCAAGTATCCGTCATCCCTTAATCAATGTCCAAGTGAAGTCAATATGATCTAAATCCTAGCCAAAAAAAATTCGCTATCAACGAAAGAGGATAGATTTGAATTATGATGGATGTTGAAACCAGCTGTTTGAATATGGCCTAAAGGATAGGCATTTGCCCACCTTCCTTATGGGCTACTACAATTGGACGAACGGGAACAGGAACCATCGGTCGACCAGGTGAGGCCACCTAGCCTTAAGATCATATCTCGAGGACTCTGTAAGAAAGAATAGAGCCTTGCCGACTGTTCTTGGCCTCGCTACATGTCGTCATGATCTTCCAGTTTTACATGTGAGATATAACACCCTGCAATGACACCCTATATGTTGAGCCTTACAGGCTTGTCTCAACCCATCCTTCCTTTGAAACTTCGTGATTCACTTAGTTGATGAAACTATATCCATGCAATAATGTAGCTGGCGATATTACAACTTAGCCTTAGCTTGAAGTTCTCCTCTTTTCCACTCTTTGTTGATCGTAAGATTTCTCCAATAGTTCCAAATTCCAGCGAGTCCAGCTAATGGTGGGCATAAAAGTAATAGCCAGGCCCACCATCTGGGACTCTTGCCTTGTATACTTTCCATAACCTTTTGTAGCTCTATCTTCAGTTCATCTTTTCCTTCATCGTTCCACACTACCAGTCCATGTCCGTCCCCTCTAGCTTGACATCTCTTTGCCTTTTCTCTCACGTCCCCTTGGCTCTTAACCCTGTTCTCAGCATCTTCCTCCGTCAGATGTGAGTCTCTGTCCCTTAATCTTTGCATTTGTATCTTTGGATCCCTTACGGCCACGACAAGGACAGTTCCACATATAACATCGATTCCACTCTCAAACAATAAAGGCACATCAAGAACTACAGCCCAACAACCCTTTAGATAGTATCCGAGCAATTGTTTATACATCTCTTTTCTGACTGCCGGATGCACAATTCCATTCAACACTGCCCTATCTCTTTTTTTCTCCTCACTATCCCCGAACACTCTTCTACCTAGTGCAGGCCTATTCAACGGTGCGCCTTTTGTATTATCATGATCGGGAGAAGGAGGAAGGAGCAGATCGGGAGTAGTTGGTGAGAAATGTGCGACAATCTTGTTGTAACCTGGAGTCCCGGGTTCTACAACTTTGCGTGCAAGTAAATCGGCATCGATAATGGGAAGAGAATATGGAGCTTGAGAAAGTATTGATGAAACCGTAGATTTACCTGTCGCGATAGAGCCGGTGAGACCAATCAGTAGCATGTTGCTGATTTTTGTTGGATGTTATGATTGAAGTTTGAAAAAGGAAGGAGTGACGTGCGGTTTTTGAAGTTACGTCGTTGCGGGGAATGCCGAGGTATCTCTTGAGCTTAGACCACATGCCTAGTATCTAAACACACAACACCACACATCAACATCAACTCATGCCGCGGTCAGGACTGCTTGTTCTTCTGACCGAAATAGCACTGGATCGAATTATCTATGGTCTCAGAAATGATTTTACTTTAACAGTTTTCAACGCTCACGTGTTGACCGGCCTGTGTCACTTCAAGGTATCTAGGTACCTATTTCGAACCCTCACAACTGAAAGATCGGTCGTAGGCTCCTTTCGAATATTTCGTTATTGATATCCTTTAAACATTATACATGCAGCAAATAAGCTACTCTCATGAATTTTATTCCCATTATCAATTATTTCGGTTCCAACTTCTATATCAGAGAATCAACCCACTTCTCCTTGGATCATCTTCATCACCATGTCGATGGGCATAATCTCCCATTCTGGGTAGGTAAACCAGTCAACTGATCAGTAATATACCAGTCCTCACTTCCTACTGCGGTCGGCGCATAGAATAATCCTTTTGGATCATACTTCTGTTTCAGGCTGTACAGACGGTCATAATTGGTGCCATAGAAAGCTTGTTGAAAGTTTGGCTCCAAGATATCTGCCTCGGACATATACGCGCCACCATCAGGAGAAACATTTCTCCATAGTTGGATCCAGTTGTAAGTAAGTGCTTCAGATGCCAGTGCAATGGCTGCATTGTCAGCATCTGCAGACCAGAAGTTTGCCATAATAGCGTGCAAGCAAGTGTCTCTCCAAGCTGGGTTTACTGAGTTATCATTTCCCGCATTGTCTGCTGCTTGGATGTTGAAAGCTAAGAATGATCCTCCAGCCAAAATACTTTCTTTAATAGCGTAGAAGGTGGTGTCGGTAATGGTCTCGTTCTGGAAATTGGCTTTTGGGAAGAGACGGGAACCGGTCCTGATATTGACAGTCCCAACGGCCTCGAGAGGGAAATTGTCCCACCATGCATCATAAAATTCAGTGTATTCTGTAATGGAAGGAGTAATGCTGATACCAAGTTCGCCAAGCTCTGCGAACCATGGAGCAACCAAAGTTTCAAGTTCAGCTGCAGTGTAGTTTGGCGCAAATAAAGGTTGCATGCCAAACGACCACGCATCAGTACCTGTGGCGAGGATGGCGAAATACGAATAAATGCCCTTTTCGGCGTGCTCAACGAAGTGATCGAAATAGGTGCGCACACCAGCCCAAAACATATCAGCGGTGATATTACCACCAACTTCAAAACTGAATTTCATGACAGTTGAGGAAAGGACTGGATAAACTTTACTGGTGACAGATGTTACAACACCAAAAGTCGAACCACCACCTCCACGGAGAGCCCAATAGAGGTCGGTATTCTTCATGGCTGAGGCAGTAACGAATCGCCCATCTGGAGTAACAACTTCCATCTCGAGAACTTGGTCTGCCGCCATACCATAAATGGAGGACAAAGGGGAATGTCCGCCTCCTGCAACATAACCACCAGCGACACCTACTGTTCGACCTTCACCTCCGACAGCTGTAACACCATTCGCCTGCGCAAATTCATATATTTCGAAGGCTTGAATACCTGCTCCCATTTTCACAGCTTTTCCTGTATAATAGCTGGTTGAATAGTTGGGAATGTACTCGAGATCCTTCAAGTTATGAGTCCAGATGGAAAGCGCGCCAGCGCCACTAGATTTTCCATTGAAGTCATGACCTGTGTTTTTGACAACAAGACGTAAATTGGCATTGCGAGCAAAATTAACCGCAAGTTGGATTTGGGCAACGTGGGAGACGTTTAGCGCATACACGGGATAGGCTCCTAACGTGCAGCTCGCGCTAGTATCATTAGTAGGCAAACAAGTCCGTCCCTGATAAAGGGGCCACATGATCGAGGTGGGATCCGATGCGCTATGTACCGTTAGCATATATATTTGCGACGATGTTAGTCTACATACTGTATAGAACTGTTTGTCCAATCATCCGTGATATACAAACACTCGGCAGTGTTCTCATGATGAGGCCAGTCAGCATAACATGGTGCTGCAAGAGGGACTGTTGAGATCAGCGCCCCACCGGCGAGTATATCAAAGATATCCCATGTCAGGGTTGCTGGCCATGCTGCATCACCGGGATAAACTTTGCAAGAATAGATTCTTTTGCTAGGGTCACTGCTGCTGGTATCGAACTCAAACAATTCAGCATTCGATAGTCCAATATCTGTCAGGTTTGTGACGATCGCATCCGTGAGCTGAACTTTGCCATCGACAAGTGCGCCGGCTGGAGCTAATGTGGAAGAGTTGACAGCTGACACAAAGTTAGTGAGTAATCTTCAGACATGGCTTCATTCTAATTATGTTAGTCTACTTACAGTAATAAGTTCTATTGATGACGATCTCAGTTGCTAAACCCTGTACAAGCGAAACAGCGAGGAGAGAAGCCAAGGCCCATCGTGCGACCGATGAAGCCGCCATATTATCAAATAAACAAACTTTAACTGCCAAAATGGGTAGTCACTGATGAGGTAAACAAATTGAGTTTCAACGCCCTCTATTGCGACGTGAAATCTTCTCCAAAAAAAAGTCGATTGAAGAATCAAAGGGGCCACCGAAGTCAAGAAATCACTAAGGGGATACTTTTTATATAAACTGAGCCCTGAGGCCGTTCTACCCCAAGACCGAACTATTTCGTTGCGTCTGATTGCCACTTAGCTGTCATGCCAACTTATCGGATGGTTCCATATTGCTATAATTTTATGCCGGATTTGGCAAGGCATTCTACAGTGGATCAATTGAACCCATTGCACAGGATCCAGTATAAATACGCATGGTGTTATCTCTCAACCTTCCCCGTGCTTCGGAGCAGTACATGGAAATGTGTAATACCAAAAATTCAAATGGCTTTTATAAAAGCTGCTAATAATTTACCGTTAATAATGTCACCGGCAAGATAATATTGAAGCATGACAAAAGTTTCCATGGTCACATCTACAGCCTGCAGAAGGCTTTCTATCATTTCCTTCTTTATTTAAGCTAGGAGTACATATCCTCGCAGCCCTCTGTTCGCCTACTTGGTGGGGTATGTATGGGATATTCCTGAAGGTCCTGACGGCTTTGTCGTACGACTTACAGGATGCATACCTCAATGTGGACCAAATAAATGGCATATTCGACCATTCTAATAGAAGACTCATCAAGAATAGCTCACTATCGATATAATAATATATTGATATTGTCTTGAATGTGAAGGGTTGATCTCTAGTAGGCTGAAAGCGGTCAAATACTGCATCAGGGTACTTTTGTGAGAGTGTTACTCATGCATCCACATGGAGAACTTTTTGTTACCTTTCCACCTTTTCGCTTAAAACAAAGAATGATTTTCTTCTCCTGGGCACGCTGGGGTAGTTATTTTTCTCCTCTTCAACGGGACACCAACTTTAAGTCCTGTCGATCTCCTTGTTTGTTTTCTTCGGACGAATAACCATAAACTGCAAAGCTGTACACTTCTCCACTAACGAAATGGATCTAGGTATTAGCATGCCGCGTAAAGCACGGTGCCAACATTCTGAATCTCTGCCTTATGGAAGTTGTTTCAAAGGTTTCTAGGACGCTAGTCATTGTATCCATTGTATCGAAGATAACCGCAAGCTTATCTCTCCTTCCCTTGATACAAGGAATTCCTGTGTCGATCTCATCACCATGTATGCTCAAATTGCACAACCACAAGTTTTCATTAATCTGAATCGTGTCTGTATTTTACGTCGAACCATGATCCCAAGAATACAAGGATAAAAACTTAAAAGGTACCTAAGTGGGTCATCGCTTTCTCAATTTTGACGGAATTGGCAGGGTAGTCTCCACTGCGGCCCCAGAACTCCAGAAGCACCCGACATCCCACAGATGAAGTGACATCCAAACAAAACTCAATATAAGTCCACAAGATCGGTAGAATCTAATCAACTCTTATGGAGTTTTTTCTTTTCCATACTTGAGCCGGCTTACTTGCGGAAATATCCCAGTTTGGATAATTCTTGCCCGACTGATGCTGGTATTGTTCGCGGTTTGTCACCGCCCCGAATACCACCATGTCACTCATACACCGCACAAGGTGTGATGTGGGTAATTGGCCAACCTGACATTTTATACCAAAGTGGCTCCTCATCAAAATCTTGATAGAAAATTGTCTTTTGTGAACCTGTAAAGGTACTAATTGATATCACCCCTTCAAAATTCAATCACTTCCAGTGCGGACACAGGGTGCAGGTTGCAAAATGTTTTCTAGGAAAAAGAAAAACGTTGTTGCGTCTCATGATTATCGCAGTGGCAGACTATCTATAATAAAGTTCTTCGGGAAGTGATGCCGGAACTAGGGGAATATCTGTAGTTTCCATGCGTGCGGCTGGAAAGTACACGGTCTCACTGCTGATAAAATCAATCTAAAAAAAAAATCTCTCTTGTCGTTTTGTGGTATATAGATCTGGCTTCGGAGTTGCATCCTTCTTGAGCAAACAAGTAGAGAGCCATACGAAGTCTATAATGTTCTGAAGCAATTCTTTGGGTAACAAAGAATGAGCAGCTTTCCGTCTTACATGACCTACTCCACTACTATAGCGGTCCAGAATTTAATTTAATTAGGTAAGCTTCTGCATGAAAATCACGCTTATGGTATTGGTTCTTGAGACGTCTGATTTGGACCCAAGTCATGAGGGGTTTATTTGGATCATAAATACGAATTGGAAGGGAAAGACCCTCAAACGACACGCGGCCTGATCAAGCTTGATCTAGACTGGTCGCACTGTTCCTGGCAATCAAACAAGAAAGTAGAGGATTGCACATGTTGTGAGGAATGCTGTACCCTAGCCTTCAAAATGTATTTCAATCTAAAAAAAAACATCCTGGGAAAGTTTAAAGTTTTGCCGTCAACTCTGCATTCGAGACTGCAATTACTCCCAAACATTTATACTTAAAATGCCTTACTCGAGTGACCGCCAATCGAATGAGTGGAGGGCTTATGGAACAGGTTCTCCAAGTCGCTTTCCTAAACACCTTTCGCTATGGTTGATACCTCACTCCAAGACTTGGCTTTGTTCATCGTCGCCTTCAGCCCAGCTTTGGCATTGATCACTGTGTGTCTCAGGGTATGGAGCAGAGTTAGTTTAGGTCAATTTGGTTTGGGTAAAGATTCCCAATCTTGAGTTGTTGTGTGGCAGTTCTCTTACGATTTATCACAGATGATGGCCTCATCGTGCTCTCTATGATTTTGTCTATAGCGGAGACTTATGTACATTGGCAATGTAGGGAACTCGAATGTAAAATCTCTCATGGGTGCCCGCTAACAAAAGTACCGTAGACATTATATTCAATTTTGTAGGTCTACATATATGGGACGTACCACTCGATCACGACCCGATTCCTGGACTCAAAGTTTGTCGCACCCTAATAATGGCCTACATACTGCTTATTGACACTTCTTAGTATAACTATGCCGTTCAAGTTCTCTATAACCCAATTCTTGCCATTGTCAAGACTTCCATCTTGATGTTCTTCTTCCGTCTCGCAGGGCAGAAGATTGAAATCAAGCGTATGATATGGGCACTCTTGATCATTAATAACGCTTTGATGGTTGCTATTTTTATTGTAGTCATCTTCCAATGTACACCCATTGCTTACAACTGGCAAGTTGATATTCCCGGAGGCTATTGTATTGAACAAGGCGTATTCTATGCTGCTACTGCAGTTATCACTCTCGTCACAGATATTTTGGTTTTAATCGTTCCATTCTGGATCGTCATTGGATTGAAAATGCCCCGAAAAACAAAAATCGCTGTTATTGGGGTATTCTTTCTCGGAATTCTGTAAGTCAAAATTTATTCCTCGAACTACATGTCTGAAAGTCAAACTAACCATCGTTCAGAGTAACAGTAGTAGGCATAGTCCGTCTCGCAATGATGATTACCGTCTTTTTCTACCCTCCCCCCGTCGATTATACACGAGGCATCAGCTTTGCCACCTCAGCAATTGAAATAAACCTCTCAATAATTACTGCATCTGCTCCTGCTCTTAAACCTGTGATGCGGCAATGGTTTCCAAGGCTTTTCGGTTCTTCATCAGATGGCGCCTATAATAATCAGAACAGCGGACCTTATGCTTTGCAGGGCAATAGTAGATATGAACGCGGAACAAGGAACGGATCAGGTTTTAAGAGCTCGCGATTAAGTAACGGGAATGGACTGATCAGATTGGAGGACGTACCGGATATACCGGATGTCAAAGATGGGAGGACGGAGGATTCGAATAGAATTCAAAGGGAGACGAGCAAGGGAGATGGAGATAGTGATGAGGAAATTATGAAGTATAATGGGATTATTAAAACGACGAGTGTTGGTGTGCAATATAGAGATGGGAAGGGTGATATTTCCGATTCGCGGTATGCGAGGAGGACTAGTATGGAGGGTTTATAGGATAGGCATGATGATAAGGATCACAGTACTTGAAAATGCTATATTACAATAGTATCGTGCAGTTTGAGTTTCTTTGATGAATTTATGGTGCTGGAACGAGGTCATTGAATCATATCCAACAGCAAATTGACCGTGGTATCTAGATTCAAAGTCACAGCCTCGTTACTGAAGACAACCATTAGCCCACCACACACAAGCTGTTCCCAGAAGTCAGACCCCCTAGCCTGCCAATAAAAAGCTACGAACCAAAGCCTCAAATGTAATGGCGGGCCTTCTAGTCATACTAAGTGATCTACATATTCCATCATAGAGACATTGCTCTTGTCTACGGACATCCTAAGTGTTCATTCAATCCTCACAGCAATTTATCACTAAATTAACGAGTTCATAGAGGTTAGAATTTAAACGATATAGAGAATATTAGTATGGCCCCTGTACCAAGAATGAGGTGAGTAATCGAAGATGAGTTACCAATTTCTTGGGAGATTTTGTGATGGATCTTGGGGTTTTTGTTGGGGGTTTGTTTTGTAGATTTCCAAATCATACGGGAGAAGAAGACGCTCCTTAGGCTTCGGCCGTTGGCGTGTTTCTATAGGAGACGGGTGCGTTCCTCGGGATCTCGGCATTCTATATATTGTCCTTCCGTAGAAATAAAGGGTATTGCTCAAGCTTTAGTGGTCACTGCCGTTCGAGTCAGGGATCTTTAGTAACTGAGGAATATCTAAGCCATAAGAAGTAAATTCGTTATCCTCCATCGTTCCAGATCCCAAGATATTTCATTTTCTTCAAGTCCGTCATTCCTCCCTGCAAAGAATGGTACAGCATCAAGTCATGTAAATTAAGATTAATGATACGTATTGGAATCCAAGACCATAGTAATGAGTGCGGATTGAAAGTCTCATCAAGAATTTGTGACTTGTTGTATGAATATCGGAAAATCGAGGAGGGGCATACCACGCCATGGAATAATGAGGATCACCTAAGCCCGTCATGGGAAATATTGATGGCCTTGAAATGTTTAGATCTCATGATTTGGACTATATTCTTTGTCATTACATAATACATTGATAGAAATCTTCTAGAACTCGAGTTATATGTTACCAACTACTTCTTAATATGTGTCCAAATTGGATACTAATCTCGATCCAGCTATTTCCTATTCTTCAATTGTGCCAGTCATTTCAGTAGTATATTCTCTAGCTTCAAGGTTTACCAAATTTATCTTTTGCTTCGGATTGATTGCATCATATATCGTTATGAACTCTATTTAAATTGGAAGATTTACACGGCTCGAGTGAGTCACCATGGTATATGCACGACATCCAAGCTAATAACTCAACGGCGTGAGGGGAAAAAATGTTTAGCTTTCCACTAAGATAAATAGTTTTACCTCATTTATGTGTATGAGGTATATAACATGATCTTTAGATCAAAAAGATGACTGATTCGTTTATGGAGGATTCTGATAGGGTACATAGAGTGGAACGAGGTCGATCCCCCGGATTTGACATTTTAAGCTTCGCCAAATGAGGTAAGGAGTGTTCTTCTAGCGAGGTTTAGTTCGCTTCAGTATCGTCCTAACGTCAAACTAATTGCGTACTTGTCACTGCTCGCGTGTTTTTTAACTTGATCTACTTATATTTTAGTTAGCTACTAGTATAGCCCCAGACAACAAAATTTCTATAAAAAGAACTGCATCCTCCCCAAGTTCAACGAACTATAGACACAAAAGCAAAGACACATCACTCAAAGCACACATCGAATTCTCATAATTTACGTACAACCAAGCAATCATGTATCACGCACCCATCCCAAAGCACGCCCACATTCGCCATCTCGCAAGACAGGACGCCTCTCGCGGCTCTCAATCATTGTACCCCCATCTCTTCAAACGAGGTCTCATCAACCAATTTACCCTGGCCAGTCAATCACCACCACTTCCCGACGACATGGCTACAGACAAAGATGCTATCATTAAACCCAATATCTCCGCATGCAGTGTCCCCGACGCTCTTCGTGACGATCAAACTGTCAATCTCTCTGATGCTTCTACATCCGCTGAGGTTGATCCCGATGCACAAACGAACCATCCAGACAGCATGCAAGCACCCATCAAAAAGCTGGCCTCCAACACCGCTATCACCGATCAACCCGGCAACCTCTTCGATGCCTCTACCACCGCTGAATACGATGCCGACGCCGAATCCGACGAATCAGAAATCACTTGCGTAGACCTCGACGAAGTAGCCTCCATTCTCTGGCCCGAAGGCCAAGGATTCTGGGTCCACGATTTCGCGCTGGCCCGCCAATTCGAGGAGGAAAAACGGATTGCGGATATGACGGGAGGGGGCGAGGAATGTTTTGCTGCGGATTATATAGAGAAGGAGGGTGAGGATGATGTAAGTGAAGGTATGAAAGCCTGGATCGATTTTAGATTTTCAGGTGGACGCAAGGAGGACCGCAAGAAGGACTGCGAGGAGGAGTTGGCTAAGGAAGGGGGGGTGCGCAGATTATCTGATATATGAATTCTTTTGAGGATTGGATGTCTGTGAGTTTTTGAAGAATTACTCAGATATGGAAATGGAAATGCGGCCACGATAACTGGAAGAGCGGGAGTTTATGTTTTTGGGGGGACATACCTTTAGGTATATAGCGATAGTAATTGTAATGGTAATAGTAATAATCAGCGTTTCAACCAACCGAGGTTTCAATATAAATCTCATCACACAAACCTATCTCTCATAAATCACGTAGTACAATCTTTGAATCATACCTCCATCTCCATCTCATCTCCATCTCCATGTACTCACCTCATAACCGTCATCAATCCAATACGCAAATCTCCCATCCCATCCATTTCTACCCCTCCTATCGACAATCTCTTCCCAAAACCCAAAGAAACCCCAAATGAAATACAAACCACTAATTTTTTTCTCTCCAAAATGACGTTTGCAAATGACGTTTACAAATGACACTAAACAATCCAAACCCTTCCCATTCCCAAATGAGTTAAGTGTAGCCCTACCGGATCGGTTAAGAATATCGACCGAAAATCATTTTCGGAGGTGTGACCAAATCTTCGGTAGAAGATGAAGGAGAGGAGATGAAAGTTTTTTGATTGATTGAAAAGAATTCTCAAGCACATATTATGGATTGTGAGAGGAGAATTTTTGACTGACAGTAAATAAGACATCGATAAGTAAGGGGCCCATTTGAGCACTTGCTCACAGGATTGGTGAGGAGGGATTTACACATATATCATGGAAATTTACTAATCTTGCATCTCATTTTGTTCGGATGCGATTTGGGATACTGGATATCCGCATAGGTAGCCTTCCACGACTCTCACACACTACTTTCTGTTTGAGACTCGAATATATTTTTTTTCCATTCCATCATATCATCGTAGAACGCCAGGTCATGTATCGCAAAAAAAAAAAAACGAAATATTATTCCCCCAGTTCTACTCCCGTCACCCCAGACCGGATTTTTCTGAAGTATACGTTTTGTTTTCATCCTCTGTTATCATCCGCTTTTTTCTCCTATGTGCATCTAAAATCATTTTGTCCCTCATGCCTCAACGAATTCTCCATCGGTAATACATCCATGACTAGCATCTTGTACCAATCTCGAGTATTTCGCCAAAGTACCCTTAGTATATTTCAATGGAGGTGCGACGAATTCTTTTCTCCTCCTCTCCAATTCCTCCTCACCACCCTCAACTTCCAAGTCCAATACTCTCGTCTCAGCATCAATAACAATAGTATCGCCATCTCTGACCAATCCAATTGGTCCACCAACTTGTGCCTCTGGTACAATGTGTCCAATCAAAAATCCGTGAGATCCTCCACTGAAACGTCCATCGGTAATAAGAGCGACATCCTTTCCAAGTCCTGCACCCATGATTGCCGAGGATGGTTTTAACATTTCTGGCATACCTGGTCCACCCTTTGGTCCTTCGTAACGAATGACTACAACGGTCTTCTCTCCCTTCTTGATTTCGCCGCGTTCAAGGGCTTCGATGAAATCATTTTCGGCATCATAGACCTTAGCTTTTCCAACGAATCGTAACCCTTCTTTACCGGTAATCTTGCCGACAGATCCGCCTGGTGCGAGGGAACCGCGGAGAATTTGGATGTGACCAGACTTTTTGATGGGGTTTGAGAATGGACGAATAATTTCTTGGTCGGATGGGAAATCACGAACATCCTTGACGTTCTCAGCGAGGGTCTTACCAGTAACGGTCATTCCTGATCCATCGATGACACCTTCCTTGATGAGGAGTTTAATAAGAGAGGGGGTACCACCAATGCTGTAAAGATCGTTGAAGACGTATTTACCAGATGGTTTGAGGTCTGCGAGGAAAGGTGTTCGGTCAGAAACAGCTTGGAAATCATCGATTGTAAGCTTGATTCCTACAGCATCTGCCATAGCAATAAGATGAAGAACAGCGTTAGTAGATCCTCCAGTAATGGTAACAAGAACCATAGCATTTTCGAAAGCCTTTCTGGTCATGATATCTCTAGGTCTGATGTCCTCTTTGAGAAGAGTTTTGA
This sequence comes from Botryotinia convoluta, assembly GCA_004786275.1. Taxonomy (NCBI): domain Eukaryota; kingdom Fungi; phylum Ascomycota; class Leotiomycetes; order Helotiales; family Sclerotiniaceae; genus Botryotinia; species Botryotinia convoluta. The sequence goes on from PQXN01000368.1 coordinate 20,565, forward strand.
TTGCACCACCAGCTGCGTAACACTCAAGCAATTTGGCCTTTGAATCTGCGGGGTTGGTAGAAGATCCAGGAAGAGTCATTCCCATAATTTCAATAGCTGATGCCATTGTATTTGCAGTATACATTCCACCACATGCACCTTGACCTGGGCAAGCATGTCGAATAACATCGAATCTTTGTTCTTCTGTAATCTCTCCAGTAATGAATTGTCCGTAGGCTTGGAATGCCGAGACAATATCGATATCTGCGTTGTTTTGAGTTGCGGCACATCCTGGTTTAATCGAACCACCATAAACCATAAGAGCTGGTCTGTTGACTCTTCCAATTGCCATCATAACACCAGGCATATTCTTGTCGCATCCAGGAATCGAAATGTTTGCATCATACCATTGGCCACCCATAACAGTTTCAATACTATCCGCAATCAAATCTCTTGATTGAAGACTGTATCTCATACCCTTTGTACCCATGGAAATACCATCCGAAACTCCAATGGTATTGAATTGATATCCCACCAAACCCGCTCTTTCTACTCCTTCCTTCACTTTGTGGTTGAGTTCCAAAAGATGCATATTGCAAGGATTTCCTGACCACCATACCGAAGAGATACCAACTTGTGCTTTATTTAATGTTTCCTCGGTCATACCAGTGGCATATAACATTGCTTGTGAAGCACCTTGTGATTTTGGTTGCGTAATGGTAGATGAGACTCTGTTGAGTTGTGGTTCTGAGTCATTGGAGGATGTGCGGAGAGATGAGGTGGAGGATAAAGAGCGTCTGGATATAAAATTAGTCGATTGAAAGGTAAGAGACTTCGCAGATACTTACACATATTGTGAAGCTCTTCTTGAGGTGAGAAGAGAGGCATTTGCCCTCGTTCTCAATTGTGAGAGCATGTTTGAGGGATGTTGTAAGTAAAGTTAATTACTTCAACTTTTGTCTTTGTCGATGCTTCAAAATTTCAGGATTGAAGAACAGGTATGAGAAATCTCCTGTACTGTACTTCTCTTGCAAGTAAAGACGAATGAAGAACGAAAGCAATGGACACTTTCCAAATAGTCAGTCAATACCACCCACTTCAAGTATGAGCAAGAAATTATTTCTCGAGATCGATATCGGAGTCCGAAGAATCCACAAACCCCAGCTTTGCTCAGTGTTGCTGATTAAACTCATTTTGATTGGTTGAAGATTTTATAAATCGCAGCTTCAACTTGATAAATTCACTACCTGGGTACACCTCAATAATTGGGTGCCAGGCCAGGTAGGTACTTCCATAGTAGCAACGCTTAAAGTCTTCAACTCATAACCACCCCCCTTTCTACCTGAATCTCACTTAAATAATTCTCATCCAGAAAAAGGAGAGAGGGGATGACAATAAGAAGATGAATAACTCCCTCAAAGCTTTCACAACTTACATCATTACTCAAGATTACTCAAGATAATCTTTCCTATTTCGGAGCAACCATTACTCCACCATTAATCTGAAATTCTCAATCATCGGAATCCCTTCTCCCCTTCTCCCCGTCTCAAATCCCACATCCGTCTCATCCCCAAGAAGCTCCACCATGGTAACGCTCGCATCGCACGGTTCGCAAAGGATAAAACGAACCCGAAAACACATGTGAGCCGATTCCTCCACAATTCATGTCACATCAGTGAGCACATACCGAGGTGATAGGATATCGCATCCCATATCAAAACGTAAACAGGTACCAATGCTTGTGATATTAACATTTTGAGACATGGACGTTCTGCAGGTACAAGTTATGGCGCCATGGGCACCTAGGTATTTGGAGATATAAGTATCAAAGTTGATTTCCTTTTGATTGTTTGTTCTTTCCTCGAACATTGTTCTTTTCCCTATTTGAGTATTGCATTTTCGTTATCTATTTAACCTGCATATCGCCAAAACTACTTACCTGGGTACAATACGGAACTTCTGCATCACCTCATAGCTACTTACCCCGCTTAATATCTCAAGCTCCCATCTTAGAACAACTTCGACAATCAACAACAAACTCTCAACACAAACCAAACCATGGCAGCTGGACCCGAAGTTACGCTGAAGGATCTAAGCGGAGATTGGGTTATGGTAAAAAACTCTCCTCTCCCTTATCCATACCATGCCGCCCTCATATTCTAACACCACCCAGAACAAAACCCTCTCCGACGACACCGACGCCGTCCTCGCCCTCCAAGGCATAAGCTGGTGGACGCGCAAAGCCATCTCCCTCGCCACCGTAACCCTGCACGTCAAACAATACATCGACGAAAACCAAATCTCACACATCGATATTGATCAAACTGCGACTGGTGGTCTCAAAGGCACCTCGGAATATCGAGTCCTCGATTGGTCAGTTCGCACTCACGAAGATCATCTGTTTGGGAAAATTGCTGCGCAATCTCGTTTTTGTACTCTGGAACAAGCAGCAGAATTTGATGATGATGCGTTTTTGAGAGATGGGTGGTTAGAGGGGGAGGAGGAAAATAGTGGGCCCGAGGGTCAAAGACATGTGCAGAGTTATGGTGTGAATGAGGAGAAGGGATGGACGGCAGATCAGGTTTGGGGATTTGCAATTATTGATGGAAAGAGATATTATACCCGGAGAGTGGTGGTTAAGAAGGGAAAGGAGGTGTTGAAGATTAGATTGGTGTATAATTACCAGGGAAAGCCATAGATAGGTGGGTAGAATAGCAGAGAATGGCTAAGCAATCGGATAGCAGAGGATAGAAATGTTTAGGGATTCTAGGAGTTTTCAATCGTTGCCTTTGTTGCTTGCATATATATCTATAAAATCAATATTCTTGGGATACACTGAAATTGTCTTGAAAATGACATTTATATGGACTTTCGATACCACTCTGACGGCAATTCCATATCCCAAATCTTGCTCTACATACCCACCAAAACAAATCCCCCAACCCCCCATTCCATCTCAAATCCTCAATCCTCCATTCTACAAACCCACACCCCTTATCCTTCTCGCCACTGCACCCCTCCCCCCAAAACTACCTAGGCTCCTAGGTAAACTAAACCCTGTACCCCCGCCCCACCCCGCACCAATCTCCCATCCCCGTAATCCATCACTCCTCATTCCTGAATCCATTTCCAGACCCCGAGCTCCCTCCTCCCCACCCAACTAAACTAAATTAAAGTCACCAAACTAATCCATACCATCCATACCATACCAATCCATCCAATCACCATCCCTCAATCCATCTGTTGCACATCGCTAGTTTTTTCGTGCAGGCTTTATCCCTACGTATTACATGCTAGATGGAAGAGTTACTAGGGACGTATAGTTAATTTTCCTAGATAAGTAGGCTGATAGGTAGGTGGGTAGGTGGTTTGCATCGGGTAATGAGTGGGTAGTAAATAGTAAGTACTAGACAGACGTCATCGCTCCATTCAAGGACTTAGATAGATTGCTAGTTAGAAGAGTTCTCTCTGTACAATTTCCCTTTCGATTATTATAATTTATATTTTCTGGAAGGTAGTATCATATCCATGTTCATATCATATAAGATGAGTATGAGTATGAGTTTAATCAGTAGGTAGATACCTCGTAAGTACCTAGTATGTTATGTAATAGAAACGAAACAATCGATATTCACACTCCTCAATTGTATGAGGAGTACAACAAAAAAAAGTGTTATAATACCCATATGAAAATACTGCACTTTGAGTAAATTGAGAAGATAGAATGCACGCGTGGACTTTTCACACTATTCCTCGCCCTACGCCAGTATGCCAAACCATCTCCATTTGAACAAGGCAAAGACACCCTCCAGGCCAGTAGCACTAACCAAATAGCTGCTATTCTATTCGAATAATTAAACACATGCAGACTAGCATGTTCAACGAGCTGTTCCAATTTTTCATCAATTTGCTCCAATATGAAGATTTATAACAATCCCAACAAAATTTCCATGCCAACTAGCCACTCCAGTATTCAGCTCCAGCGAAGCGTACTCAGCTTTCCTTCCGGGATCAGAATCAAAGCTCACAGTAGATCCCCAATTCAGATCCGTTGACCCTACCGTCATAGCGAGGTTATGAGGCCATTGCCATGCGGAAAGCGAGGGCTCACACCGTGAAATCGACATTTTGCTTATTCTGATACGATCTCTGCTCGTGGTTTTTCCCTTCACGTAAATGACGCAACAATCTGTATTGTTTCTAGAGAGAACTAGGATTATTTCAAAATTCCTAGATAGCGATTCCCATGTGAGATGTGACGCCGAGTCATTGAACCCAGGCGGAAATACGCTTCTTACTGAAAAGCCGGCTCTGCTCATCTGATTATGATATAATTGAAAGCCTGACTGTTCATTGGTGTATTGACCTGTATGAAAAAATAAGAAATCTAGGTCGTTGATTGAGTTGAATTTCCGGGGCTTCCAAGTCGAGGGTGAGCTTTTCGTTTCAATGAGATATATTGATTTCCATTTGATTTTTCGATTCGAACCTTTGGTTAAAGTGACGGAGATGACGGGCGGACTTCCAGGAAGGCGTTCAAAAAGTTGATCTTCTCGTTTTAGTAAAGGTAAGACGAATACTTCATGCTTGTTCCCAAGCCTCGCAACTGCCCATCCACTGATGAAAGCGAGATAAATACCTAGCGACGAATTGATACACATCAGAGGTAAGTTTATATTTAACCCCAAGTTTGTCATCATAGAATGAGTAGCCAATTTTAAGTGATTATCAAATTTCGAGAGAGAAACAGGGAACTTTTTGAAATAATGAGATGACGGCGCCAAAATACCATAAGAGCGTAAACCCATGTTTGTCCGTAAGGAAGTCTCTCGCCAAGTCATATCAAATCCCCAAGCAAGTATACTTAGATCTTGGTTCTTTTTGAGGACTTCCTCTTGGAGGCGTTGAAATGCCTTGTTTCCTTCCCCATATAATAGTGGCATGTTGACTTGTAAGAGACCTAATAGACAATAGGCAGCGTCTTCTGGTCGAGTTGTTTCTCGCATGGCAGCCCACGAAAATTTACAACCACTAGCAATTTGGGCGCTAGCTTCGCCAAACTCAATTTCAAAACATTTAGTCCCAATACCCGTAATTTCTTCAAGTAAAACTATGCGTTCTCTTGGGAGATCAGCTCTCCGTGATTTCTTGTCTTCGTGTTCGGCCATTACTGAATCATTAAAAATCATATTCCATTCCTGATCGAAGAAGACAATCTTGCTAGGTGCAAGCAATTCCTGTAACGTCCAACCCCGAGTAAACCAACGACTCTTTCGAAACGCCGAATCAATTTCATATGGATCCTGGGCGGACGGAACATCTATCAGGTAGATGTAACATACAGCAGCATTCTCATACCAAGCATACATAGAGTTGATGGATTCGGACAATTCGGCACTGCTGCTCTTGTCAATACAACAAGTATCTATCCAAACGAAGTCAAAGCCATCAATAATCGCCTGTCGGCAGCAACCTTCGATCTTCGCGTAACCGTTCTTCTTTTTGTGTTCAGAATTGGTGAGATCTTGAAAAAGTACCTCGTCACCACCCCAAGTATGAGATAAAATCGCATATCTGGGGATTTTGGTGGCAATGAAGTCTTTCAATTGACGCGTGTGGACATTGAGTAGACGCATTTCAACTTAGCTGACCTGATAATCGTCGCACGTTGTAATTACGTAATTGTTTTAGACTCATGGGATAAGACGACATAGGAATCGCACGGGAAGTCAACCTAAGAGCGTGATATCAGGGACAGTTTCTCCTAGAATCTCTTATGTCCTGAATTGAGTTCCCGAATGAAAAGATGGAACGCGGAAAACTCAATAAGGGGGCTGACAGGGAGGATCCTGACGCACGTGAAGATAAGAAACCATGATAGGTAAAGTCTTGTGCGACGACTTTGCACTGCCCTCCAAGACGAATAATTTAAATAGTTGGGAAAATCCAAGAAAGTTACGACAGTATTGAGCAATACCGCAGAGCCCTGAGACTCAGATTGCCAGTTTGAATCAAGTCCCAATTACTTTGCGATTCCAATCAGGTTCCATGAATCTGATAAGCTACTCAGGGATTGAAAGCAAGATGCATGGAAAGACACAAAACAGACACATGTATATTTAGCAAACCGTTAAGACTCCCCAAACCAAGAGTCTCAAACAGTATCCTCAATACTGGTATATTTGAGTAAAACAATGATTCAGACAGCCTGAAGAAGCAATTCTATCGAATGGTTCATGGAACAATACTGGACTCCATCCATCTCAGAATATTCTTCGTATTGTTCTTATTCTCCAGAACCCTCCAAGCTTCGAATTGTGTGGTAATATTGTGAAATATGTGGTGAAATGGTTCGAGGCGATAATATTTACCTAGTAGTATGACGAGACCCATGAACGAATATTGAATCAACGCTCATAAGAAGTTTCCGTATTCTTTGATGTTGCTGTTATATGAAGTATCAAAATATTTCAAGAGAAGAAACAAGAGTTGACCAATCGATAGATGTAGGAAATTCTCACCAATCATAGCCATTCCTGTCCATCAAAGTGGAGCTCAAAAGCATATCCCAACCTCTGATTTATCCATCCACCCATTCACCACTTTCCCCTCACTGATTACCTAGGTGATATTATACTCTGTCTCGTCTGTCTGTACACATTCAATGCACATCTACACGAGCCACAAGCCCAGGAACCATCTCGGAACCCATTCTCAAAGAAGAAGGTCCCAAAGTTACAGCCAATATCATGGCAATATGTGATGTCAATCCAATCATCATTTATTCCACGATAAGATCGTCTCCACTTTGATGATGCAAACCTAGATTGAGCCGATAACAGGAAAGTACTACTCATTAGGTTTTGCTCACATAATTCGTACGACTTCGTACTTCATTTGTCTCTGCTTGAAATAACCTGCACGCCAGTGCGATACGATGGTGGACACCTTCTTGATCTGGAACCTATTTGTGAACATCTTACTTCCATTTGCATATAGCTGATGTAGATGGACATGGGTAGCTCGGGTTAGGGTAGGTATGGATGATATAAAGAGAGATGATGTCGCCATTTGTGAGGATGTTGGAAGTAGACGGATTTTGAGAGAGGGACTCGTTGAAATCAATTGAACTGACTTGAGTTGAAAGAAGTCATTGGGTTTCTCGTGGTCGGTCGGGTATGTATTTACTTTCTCTTATGTTTAACCTCAGCCACTCACTCTCTCTTTATCGCTGTTCATAATTTACCCCGCCACTTTCAATTCGATTCCCTCTTCACTGCCACCGTGGTAGTAGGAAAGTATGATATACTTGGCATACGGCAGTCACCAAATTTTCAAAGAAACGGCGATTTCAATCCAACTCTACGGTTTAACTGACATCATGTACAGCAAAGCCCATCAAGGTGTTTTCACCGTATTAGGGAAGTTAGGATCTTATTGGGTTTCTAGATAAATAAAGCCTCGAGGATCACAAATCTACCAAAGACAATATCAAACAAGTTACAACCATGGTTTCCACATTCTATACAGTTTGTGCGATCTTCGCCTTCTTTCAATGTGTGTTCTCACATCAATTATATCCAAATGGTGTTGATCGGAAACTAAGCGTAAGTTCCCTTCTACTCTCTCCACATTCCTCCATTTCACAAGCCATAACTAGTCCCCCACATCCGCATAATTCCAAACTAATACCCACAACTAGAGAACCACCATTTCCCGTCGAGAACTAGCACTAGCCAAGCGCGACGACGTTGATCCCTCTCTACTCTACCCAACATACAATCTCACCGTTCCGATTGATTATTTCCACAATGAATCTCGCTATGAACCTCACAGCAATGGAACCTTCGCACTTCGCTATTGGTTCGACGCCACCTATTATAAACCTGGCGGTCCAGTAATCATTCTTCAATCAGGAGAAACAGATGCTACAGGTCGATTGCCATTCTTACAGAAAGGCATATTGCATCAATTGGCTGTGGCGACACATGGTATTGGTGTGGTACTCGAACATCGTTATTATGGTGAAAGTATCCCGACGCCGGATTTCTCAACGGAGAATTTAAGATTCTTGACTACCGAACAAGCATTGATGGATGAAGTTTATTTTGCCAGGAATATTGTCTTTCCGGGATTGGAAGATCAAAATTTGACTGCGCCAAATGTGGCTTACATTGGGTATGGAGGTTCTTATGCTGGTGCCTTCAATGCTTTCTTGAGGAAGTTATATCCTGATACTTTCTGGGGTAAGTTCTTTCCATTCTTCCTTAAAATTTTAAAGGCAAAGGATGATGTGACTAACATGTGATTAGGAACAATTTCTTCCAGTGGTGTAGTTGAAGCTATTTACGATTACTGGGATTACTTTGAGCCTATCCGCGTCTATGCCGATCAAAAATGTATCAAGAATACCCAGCTCATCACCAATTCTATGGATAACATTGTCATTGGTCAAGAAAACAACACCGCTCTAGTTCAAGAACTTAAATCCGTCTGGGGACTTCCAAATGTTACCTATTCCAATGATTTCATGTCGGTAGTCATGTACGGGATGTGGGAATGGCAAAGCAAAAATTGGGATCCAGAAGTTGAAGGAACACCATATTTTGATTACTATTGCGGTAATGTTACTAGCAAAAAACTTCTTTGGCCAAGTTTGAATAGCTCTACAACGGAAGTCCAGAAGTTGCTCACGAAAGGTGGCTATGGTTCTCAACTCAACAGCTTGACAATTCCATATTTGAATTGGATTGGTTGGTTAACTGGTGAGAATATCCGCCCCAATCTTTTCTAGTATCACCTGCAAACACTAACAAACTCCCAGATTACACTGCCACCAATTACGGTGACTGTTCTCCCAACCAAGATTCTTGCTACTCGACCCACAACTCTACTTTCTACGCGCAAGACGACGCGTCCCAAGACTGGCGTCTCTGGCCCTACCAATACTGTACCGAATGGGGATATCTCCAAAATGGTGCTTCTGTTCCCGCAAATCAACTCCCTCTCCTCTCCCGCACAATTGATCTCCCCTACCTTTCAATCATCTGTGCCGAATCCTTCAATATCACCACTCCTCCCGCTGTTGAAAATATAAACAAATACGGTGGGTTTAATCTTACTTACCCAAGATTAGCATACATAGATGGCGAACAAGATGTTTGGCGTCCAGCTACTCCTCATGCTTCACCTTTCAATACTACGGCACACAATCGGACCTCTACGATTGACCAACCTTTCATCTTAATTGAAGGAGCAGTGCATCATTGGGATGAAAATGGACTTTTTGCAAATGAGACCACTAAGAGCCTTCCTCCGAAGACGATTAAGAAAGTACAGAGCCAGGAGATTACATTTGTGAAGAAGTGGATGGAGGAGTGGAAGAGAGATTGCCATAGGAAGGGGAGAGCGCTTGTCTGAGTTTGAGGCTACTTGGTATTTGTATATGATCTCGTGCATATATTCTCACATGAATAAGATTATAATGGAGAGCGAGTAATTAGGCATATTATATAAATTGTGATTTTGCAGACTCATGAATTTTCTATTTTTCTCACGAGTGATTAAACTATGGATGCTTTCGCAACGCCCATTCCTTTCTCTGGAGAGTTCTAGGCGGATGGATAACTATCCATACCAGAGTACTAGGTATTCCCTCAATCCCAAACTCCTCTTCCATAACCTAACACAAATACCGTAAGCTAGTGCAGTGCCCGCATACTAACCCATCAGTTTTCGGTTGTTACAGTAACCGTGTCACCGCAGGACACAATTAGTCATCCGGGTGAATCCCGGGGACGCCAAGGGCCAGAGCCTCGGCGTACATTAGGAAGTTGGTAATAGTAAACCTTAAATCTAAGGATTACCAGCTTAGCTTACAACAAGTCTATAATCTATAATTTAACAAAGGATAAGAATAATAGAGATCTATAATATCAATACTAAAATGAAATAAAATATAAAGGGCTGGATATATCCTGGATTGATTAGAGCATAAGATTAGTTTTGACCAGATTCCAATATATTATTACATAACCCCTTACTCATCAGCCCAGCGTATTTCCGGCATATTCCCTACTACTGAACCCTG